>PVIJ01002041.1:114805-173913 GCA_004024925.1 Scalopus aquaticus | reverse complement strand
GGGGGGAGGGGAGGATAAGGGCACAAAATGGAAGAGAGGAGAATACAGGGGACCATGGAGATAGATCACGGGTGAATTGGTGGTGGGCTGCCCAAGGGGAATACAAAATGTAAAAGACACAAATAACAATAAAAAAAATGGAAAAAAAAATCACTGTACTTATAAAACGAGTAAGTGTAATGTTATGTAAGTTGTACCTCAATAAAGTTGTTTTTAAAAAATCAATCTAAGATGGATCATAGACAAAAGTATGAAAGGTAAAAGAAAATTCCTGGGAGAAAATATAAGAGACTATCATCAGGATCTTGGAGTAAACAGAGATTTCTTCAACAGAACACCAAAACCATTCACCATCTAATAGAAACAATGGTAAATGATAAAATGAACTTCATTAGAATTAATAATGTCTGTTAGACAAAGGATATCACTAAGATGGTGCAAAGGAGAGCTACAGGCTAGAGAGAGATGTCTATAATGTTCATTTCTGACCAAAGAATTATGCCCAGGGGTCTTAAATATACAAGTGACCCCTGGTGCCCAAAGAGTCAAATCTCAGTGCTATCACCACTGCAGCCTGAGTTCAATCCCCAGTCGGGGAGCTAACTTGGAACCCAGTAGAGAAAAATCAGTGAGAAAATAAGTGAGCAGTCTTAGGAAAAGCAGTAACCACGGGTCCAGGAACACAGTCAACCCAAGACTATTTCACAGGAAAGGAGCCAGAAAAGGTATGCAGACCTTATGCTATGATGTATGTGGCCTGGCATGTATGTATGACTCGCACCCCCATTGGTCAAACCCAACTGGAAAACAAAGGACAAGCTGTTATTGAATCAATGTCACCAATCAGGTCCACTTTCTAAGGCAGAAAAGGCAGAGAGTGACTCTGGAGGGGATGAATAGCAGAGATCAGACATTCCTTTGGAATCTCTTTTTAAAGTATGCAGAGAATTTGTAATGAACAAATATTATAACCTGTAGAACTATGCACCTAAGATAAAGAAAGATAATTCTATTCTTAGGAGACATTATATCAGCTTTTTGTATGTTATTTGTGAAAGAGAAGGAAGAGGGAAAAGAGGTAGCTACTCATTAGTGTAGCCCAACCAAGAGAATGCCCTACTTAATTTGTTTTCTATTGACTGAACATGGAGCTGATTCCTGTCCAGAAGTACATTAGACCTCCTAGGAGTAGCAGATGATTCAACTTCGCTGAGAGTGTTGCTCCTCTTCAAACTCACATTGGAATCAGCACTGAGGCATGTGGAGAAGGTTATTATCTCACAGAGATACAAACTGGATCTCTTCAACTGAAACTTCTTAGTTTGAACAGCCCAAAAGGGACCTTCAGCCTCTGCTCTCCCCTCCATCACAACCGCTTGTTTCCTCAGTTGCCCTGTCCCATCTCAATGAGCCCACTCTCTTCATCATTCGTTCTGACTCTGTTAGACTACACCACAGTGTCCATTAGTGCAGGATCTAAGATGTTATCTACATTGATTTTATTAAAAGGCTTTAAAAGTGTCTACCGAGAAGCAGACTGATGCATTCTTCTGTTTCATAAACCTCAGTCTGCAAGGTGACCTGGGACATTACTCAGCCATTTCTTGTTTCATGCAGGAGTCTTCTGTGAACCTGCAATCATTTATCAATGTCCATGTCTGCAAGCACAGGGATCTTGTCTGGCTAGATCCACTTGTATCCTCAGAGCCACACTCAGTGTTGCACCTATTAGGCTAAATGTATGCTAAACAGATAAATAACTGGATGTGATGCTGTCTCTTTGGATTCTCCTTGGGCAGTCCTTGGCCTTAAGTTTCTCATCCACTGTAACTCAGCTGCTTTTGTAACAAAGAAGTCCACTTGCAATAAATTGAAGGGACTGAAAATTTTACCTAAAACATCTCTCTTTCTCTCACTCTCTACCCTTCTCTTTCTGAAAAGCTGGCTGGTTGGCTGCAGGAGCAGAGTTCATCAAGTTGCTGCAAAGGCTGATCTAAGTCAGCCAGCCCAGTAGTTACTCCACATGCAGCCACATGACCGCACAACCTAAGCCCACAGCATTGCTGAGTCCTCATGCACCAAAAGCCATTTTTCTCCTCCCACACGCACCACACCAGCAACCCTTGTAGTGTGATGCTGGCTAATGATGGAAGTCCAAGACCATGGGCTTCAGGAAGAACAGGGAAAGAAGAGTGGGTGCAGACAAACAATAGGAAGGTATAAGCTGCAGGAGTGACCCAGGATAAGAAAAACAGAGTCAGGGACCAGAGAAAAGTTAGTGAGTCTGCCACATCTCACACAGAGAGAAGAAAGGGCACAACCATCTCCCAGATGAGAATGAAACAGTGTCCATCAGAACCACGCCTTTCACCAGTGCTGCGCTGTCCAGAGAATTCAATGAATATTGACTAAAACAGGTAAGCCTAAAATTATAAAAATTTGCTGGGGAATACATTAATGCAGTTAATGTATTTGTGGTCACAATAACTTCTCTGCAGTGGCAAGACACGTGAGTCAGTGCTTTGAAATAAGGGCTGCTTTTAAATAAAACCTAAGCTGGATTTGTTTTTAATTTAACCTTTTTTTTAATTTGAGGAGAAGGCTTAAGAGAAAATATCTCTTAATAGTAGTTCTTTTAGCATTATGATGGGTCCCCATCTCACAAGCATGTTACATGCATGAAAAGTCACCACAGGGGTCATGATCAAGAGGATGAGTGTGTGTGTGTGTTTGTGTGTGTGTGTGTGTGTGTCTTGTGAGTGTGTGTGTGTATGTGTGTACAATGTGAGCATGGTGGAGAACAGAACAGGCAAAATCTGGAACATATTCTATGTTCACCTTATTCTAAGAAGCATTATAACAACCAACACAACTCTCTTATCTGAATGTTTTATTTTTATTTTAAAGTAAGAGCTCATCTTTTACACCCACTCCCAGAGACACAGCTCTTTCAGAGATGAGGGGAGGTGAGTTGCTCTATACCACCAAACATCCTAAGAGCAGTATTTCAGACTAGAAACTCTGTGTGTTCCCTGCATGTGAAGATTCTTCTATGACTTAGAGTAGAAATGTATATCCTTCTCTTATTTTTCCCAATAACAGATCCGCATTTCCCAAAACACAACATCTTATTGGCTCTGTTCCTACATGTTTTCTAACCAGTATTTAGCTTCCTGTAAAGCCAGGGCTTTGGTTATCCTGTAAACTCTACCACAGGGAACAGAATTCTAGAAAACAAATGAGAACGTCTCGTAAGTGGTGATAGAAAGAGAATGAAAAGAAGTAGTGAAAAAAGGAATAATCCACCACATTATTCTGGATTCCCTCAAAAGTTTGGACAGCTGAAAGTGGACCAGTTGGCTTCACAGATATGGGTGTTGATACATTTACATTTTAAGGAATAAGACACTGTAAGCAAACACAGCTATATTTCCGTCTCCTGCCATCTCCAAATTAACAAATATACATACATATTCCACAGTCATTTCCAAATCAGCTCAGAGGTAAATCTTCTAGGAACTGTGTTTTCTCTGCAGCCTAGCCCTCTGCTATGGTAACAGGAGACCTATAAGATGCTTTTTGATCTAGAAAGACACAGATCTTCAGCTGCTTGGAAGTGATCAGCAGAGAATAATGATCATCACTCGTGGGGGGCTCAGTATCCTATATACTTAATGCTCATCACAGTCTTGCAAAGCAGGTCTTGACATCCGTATACCTTTCCATATGAGGACACAGAGATGCAGAAAAAAAACAAATCATTGTCACACAGTCAGGAAGGAGCAGAGCTCCAAGCACAGGTCATCTGGCTCCAATTTCTGCACAAACCATGAGAAGAGCTGTATTTCAGAAAGAAGACAGGCCTGCTAGCTCCTTATCAATAAGGTGGTAGCTAAGAGTGAATTTTTCCTTATCACAATGATGGGTTTCCTGTGAATAAGCTAAATATTCTTGTCCCCTTCTCCCTGAAGCCAGCAGTCACCAACGGCAGAGTGGTTTGTATCAAAGCTCTCACCGAGTAATGCTAACTTTTCTGATATCAATATCTTACCCTAAATTTGAGAAGATAGAAGTCAAACGAACCATCAAATCAGGAGACTTCAAATGGACAAGGAGAGTATGATGCAAGTAACACACCCTTTTGAGACACCAGAAAATGCCTTGGATTCTCTGCCCCAAAACTACACATACACACAAAACTGCGACAATTTTAGGAGGATGTTGATGCCCAAAGGGTCCCTCTATGGATCTATAAGTCAAAAGACCCATGTTCCTGAGCTCGCTCTTCTGCCATCTTCTAGGGAAGGCCTATGGAAGAGCCTGACTCTCGTGTACCACCAGCCCCTCTCCATTCTGAGGGTCTAAATATGGGTGCCACCTAATCAGTCAGGCAAAATTTAAAGGCAAAAATGAATCCAAGGACATGACAGATCCCCAATACTTGATGACAAAACCAAAGGTGCATTTGTCAATATAACCAAAATATAACCAAAGGTGCATTTGTCAATAAATATTTCAAATTTAGCATAATGGTTCTTTATTACATGAAACTTCATCTTCATTCATTTTCATTGGCGCTCTGACTTCCCTCACCAAAACAGAACTCTGGAAGGAGGAAGAGACAGATGGTCACAGAACTCCATTTACTGAACTATAAAGGGTTACTCCAGTTAGAACAGATGTTTGCATCATTGCTTAGCTGTTTTTCACCAGTGAACAGCTGGGAAGCATTTTGTGTTGCCAGGCTCGACACAAAGAATTTAAGTTTGGAACAATGATCAGCATAAAGAAGGTAGAAAAACAAGAGCTGTAGTAAAGTTACGGAGCCTGCTTAAGTCATCACAGTAACTCAGACTGTTTCGTAGTAGATGTCCCCTATGAAGCACAGCTTAGGCCAAGAGGGCAGAGCAGGAATGCTGGAGCAAGGATGGAGAAAAATGTTCTCAAGGCCTTTCATGGGGCCATAACTAAAGTAATTTGCAGTAGACTTCCCTACAGAGAAAGAGTAATATGAAAGAAGGAAAGCCAGTAAAAAATAGCAAATTATATTTTGCAAGCCAGTACAAAGTAGAGAAATATGTCTTCTGATCTTCAGAAACTTGGGAAATAATAGAAATACCACAATTAGGTCTTGTTCACTGTCTTGTGTTGATTTAATGTAGGTGTTGGTCGTCAAAGTGTTGTTTTCTTTTTGTTTTTGTTTTTGTTTTCCGTATTCAATCTTCAGACTGACCAGGTAACAATTCTGAGTCTCCAGAGAGGAAAGTTAAGTGTGTCAGGACTGCTGAGGCTCCTGGACTCATTCCAGGGACCGGGCACAGAGCTGTGGTCATGGGCAAGAAGCCCCGGAATGTGCAGTGGTACCCTCCACTGTGCAGGGAGAACTGACTACTTCCTGGCAGTGATGGGGAACCACGTGATTAGCACAAGGAGGCCTAGACGAAAAACCCATGAGAGTTTCCTGCTGGGCTGTACAATTTGGTAGCCACAAACCACACATGACAAATGAAATTTAAATTATAATTAACCAAAATTAAATATAATTCAAAGTTCATTCCCTTAGTTGTACCAGTCCTACTCAAGTTGCAAGCAACCTACGGTTAGCACCTGCCACAATGAATTAGTGCAAATACAGAATGTCACCATCATCACAGGCAGTTCCGGTGGACAGCGCCAACCAAGAGCAAAGCTTCTTGGCTGTAACATGCATTTGAATCACTTGAAGATCCTGTTAAAATGCAGTTTGTGTTGTGTGGGTCTCAGAGGGACCTGAGAGTCTCATAAGTTCCCAGTGAGGCTCCTGGTCCTGGTCCATGGGCTACCCTGAGAAGTTGAGAAGATTCCCCAGGAACCTGTTCAATGCTGGTTTTGGACTGAAGGGTAAATATTTCTCCTTCCCCAACACAGAGAATTCCTTTGAGGTTCAAGTTGCAGTTTTATGAAACAATGGTCATCAGACAAGGTAGGACTTGTTAAATCCTTTCCCTTCCCCTACCTGTTCACTTTTGCACTTTTTTCTAGTTTAAAAAATTCCAAACATGGAATTTTGCAAGATGAGTGTGCAGAACACTGCATCTCTCTCTTTGCTCCTTTTCTACTCTCTGCAATGGAGATTTCCTTAACAGAGAGCCTAACTTGACATAATTTCAGCAGCTGTGTTTTCAGAAGATAAGAGCAGTCCTTTCGGAGCCCTGAGACAATGGTATCTTAAAGAGGAACAGCCAGACATGTGCAAGGATTCTACATGGCTGCATTAGTGAAATATATTTAGAGTAATGAAGGGAATGAAAGAGTTCTCACAGCTTAAAAACAGAGCATTGCATCACAATAGAAAGCCATAGTGCCACAAGTAAATACCAAATAACATAATATTTGTAGCACTGCTATTGTTTCCATAGAAATAGCTCAGTTGGTTTTAGTCTTTAAAAACAAGAACGTCTTACCTACAGTATACATAACTCAACATTTCCACATTATCTCAATTAATTGGCATGACTGTCCACACAACGTGGTCTTACTATTTTTGTTTTCACGGGTGTGAAGACCAAGTCTCAGAGGAATTAAGAAATTGGTCTCTCTGGCTTTGCAACTAATATGCTTCCTATTGTCCTGGGCTGTTGTTCCAGCCAACACTGAAAAACAAGTTTATCACGGGTGAATTGGTGGTGGGCTGCCCAAGGGGAATACAAAATGTAAAAGACATAAATAACAATAAAAAAAAAAAGTTTATGAGTAGATGACAGGAGGGTGATTACACACTGTAAGCAAAATAACTATCACAGGCCTGAAGCCTCTTTTCCCATAGAGATACTGTTTACTCACCCACAACTGGAATGCTTCACCCATAGGCCCATTAGAGGATTAGCACAATCATTAAGAGATTTCTGCTAAAAGCACTGAGGGAAAGCACTAAACCTCATGTTCATTATTTGATCATGCTGGGTTTTGTAGAATTTACAGTAACTACAAGGTAAAATTGATACCTATTCTAGTTTTCAGAGTCACTGTGCAGAGCAAAGGCAAGAATGAGCATTTGCAGCCAGAGCTGGGAGCTGGGGACCTGACGAGCAGAGCAGTTTCTCACAACCAAGCAACTGGCTGAACAGATCAAGAATGAGGCTTCAGGGAGAGACCAGGGCCAGTAACTGAAGGGCCCCAGGCAGTTGTGCCATCATCCTCATAACTGGGACACCGGTGAGAGTGGCAGGGGCACTCGGGGACAGGAGTCAGCATGGGCTCTCCTGAGCACCCTGCCCATGAGCCATGATGGGAGACTTGGACTTTTCCCTGAAAGGAAAGTGGCACCACCGGTGGCATAATTCAAATGTTCATTTCGGAAAGCATATTCTGGCACCTGTGGAGGGGGTGGGGCTAGAAAATGAAAAGGCTATCAGAGCTCTGAGACTTACTCCACGAAAGATGCGCGCGTGTGTGCGCAAGAGCATGAGCAAACCACCCAAAGTAAATGGAGAATCCAGGGCTAATTTTAAAACCACTAATCTTGACCTAAATTAGGCACAAATTAGAAGTTGAATTCTTCCAATGCCAAAGCTAACCACCCACCCCTATGCTTCTCCCCCGGCAAGGTCTATTACATTGTACAGAGTGGAATCAACCCTTTAGGTCACAGGGCACCATCTGGAAAAGCAACGAGTCATTGGCCTTAATAGGAAAACAGCCACAAACAGCAAAATGCAACCAGACAAATATCTGTCTAGATTGTGAGTATCATTTGCTTGTCAAACAAACATTTGTTGAACATTCCCTATATGCTGGGCATCACAAATGGAAATAAAAACAAACAAGACACAATTCCTAGGCCTTGAAACTTACACGGATGAGGCAATTGTGATAACACAGTGCAAGAAGCATGGCAGAAGTTGGCCCATGTGCTGAGAACACAAAGGAGGGGCATTTACAATTCAGGGAGATGCAGGTGTTCCCCAAGCTGGGTCTTAAAGCCTCACAACTCAAAGTGGTGGTCCCCAGACTTAGCAAACATGCAGCACTTGGGAGCATTTTAGGAAGGGAGAATCTCAGGTTACCCCTGACCAACTGAATCAGCATGTGCATTCTAGCATGATCCCCAGGTTATGTGTGTATATACTAAAGTCTGAGAAACACCATCATAAAGGATAAGAATGAGTTAGCCAGAGGGAGCTACATCAAAGGGGAGATTTAAGACAAAGGAAAGAGCAGAAGCAAAATGACTGGATTGAGAAAGATTGTCCACATTCCCAGTTGCTGAAATCAATACGCCTGGAGCACAGAATAAATAACAGATGAAAAGTGGTAAAAGAAAACACTTTGGGGAAAAGGGATGCAGACCAGGCAGAGCCTTGTGACTCTAGGACCACCTGGGAGTCCTGAAAGGCCCTTGAAAGGTCCCTGCAGGGACGTTTAGAAACATTGCAAAGGCAACAGTGGGGAAGAGGAGGAAATTATGAGATGTCATGGTACCAGGCAGTGGCAACACCACGGAGATCAGATAGCCAGGGCCCAGCTGCAGATTGGAGGAAGAGTCAAATGGCATGGGCTTGAGTACCTGGAGAGGGAAGCTTAGTCATTTAAGACCTAGAAAACCTTTTTCTAGAGCCATTTGCTTTCCTCCAGATTTGTGCAAAAGAAATCAAAGGAAAAACACTCAAATGGCCTTCTCATCTAATCTCAGTTCCAGAAATGGAGCTGGAGCATGATTTCTAGAAAAGTCATCTAGAAGTAGGAATTATCTGGAGCATGGTTTCAAAATTCATATTCTCAGGTCCTACTCACATTCTATAGAACCAAATCCCATGGTAGTGTCCTGCGGCGCATGGACTTGGCCTCAACCAAGGTGATTCCACACATCACGAAACCTGAGGTTTCTGGGCAGGTTATGGAGAATACCTGCTGCCACTGCAGGGTGAAGCCTCTTGGCACCCCCATCCATCTTTCTCACAATAAACCAGGAGGTCAGACGTGCTGCCACCCCCAAATGAGCTCTCTAGGGGTGTTGTCCAGGTTACACAATCCTCAAGGGACAGAACATTGAAAAAAAGGCTCATTTGGTACTAGCTGTTTTTTTTTTAAGATTTATTTATGCATACAAGTTGGGGTATATGCCAGAGGCATGGGGCGGCGAGAGGGTTCACCAGGGAGAGTGAGGAGCAGAACAGGCAGAGAGACGGAAATACACTGCTGAGGGGAGCAGCGGGCGAGGCAGGAGAGGTCTGAGGCGCCATGTGGGACTCTTCCCGGCTGAGCGCCGAACTCACGTTGGCACTACCAATAGTTTCACAGCTCAGCGCTTAACCGCTGCGCCACCAGGGAGGCCCTCATTGGTACTAGTTTAGAAAGGCATCACACTTGGTATGCTAACTGTACATCTTTAATGTCTCCCCCTCCCCACATAATTCAGTCACCATTCATTCAGCACCTGTAATTAGAGGAAACTAGTAGGTTCAGGCAATAAACGATTTTTCTGCCAAATAAAAGTATCAGTATTAGCATGAATTGACTCTTAAACGTTGACAAATAAACATATATAAACATATATGACATATTTGACACATATATGTTTATATGTCATATAAGCATGTATGACATATATATGACAAATAAACATAAACATAAACATGATTGGTAGGTAGGTAGGTAGGTAGATAGATGCCTGACTCAGTGCCTTAATATCTTCTAAAAAATTGGGCAAAACACTTGAATAGGAACTTCACACTCATAAGAAGAGCAAAGATGTAAAAAGACATAACTCAGAGAAATACTAATTTTTAAAAAGATACTGTTTTACCCCTAAGAGACTGGCAAACA
Organism: Scalopus aquaticus; assembly: GCA_004024925.1. NCBI lineage: Eukaryota > Metazoa > Chordata > Mammalia > Eulipotyphla > Talpidae > Scalopus > Scalopus aquaticus. The sequence goes on along the minus strand of PVIJ01002041.1, from coordinate 164,109 downwards.
TTTTAAAATTGGACACACCCAGGAGTGTAAATGAGTACAAGCACTTCTGAAAATGATTTGGCATGACCTAGCAAAAATGAAGATGGCATAGAGAGTATTTCCACTCTCAAGACAACGTCTAGAGAAAGCCTAGTATGCGTGCAATGTGAGCTAGGTATAAGAATATTTATAGTAGAAAACATTGATGTGTAATAGAATAAATGAGAAATCTTTCAAGTATCCATCCACAAGATAATGGAAAAATAAGTTAACATATATACATATATATATAATATTATATATATAATATTATATATATATATATTATATATATATAATATTCTAATATTCGCCTGCTATCTTTTATAAATAAAAACATTTAATTCTCACTTCATTTAGTTATTCAATTTTTTATCAGCCTCATCATTTCTACCCTTTATTGAGACATGTTGGGTTTTTCACATATTTCTAATTATTATTAAAACACTATAAACTTTTACAGTTGGAAAAAAAAGCAATGCCTTAACCCTAAGATCACACCACTGGAAAATACTATGGCTGAGATTTACACCCAGTAACTCTGAAGCTCAAGTTCTTACCTACCAAGAAATAAGAAACTTTTTTCCTGAAAAAAACAAAAAAAAAAGTGTGTGTCAAACCCATTATCCTGAAAATGACAGAAGCACACAGACAAATTAATCCTCTCAATGTTGTTTCTGATACATAGTCTTAGTCTTCAATGAAGCTAAAAACAAAAAGCTAAAAACAAAAAGTTCAAGTGACAGCAATTAATAATAGCATATATTCTCTGGGGAAAAATGAAAGCTAATTAAAGTCATTGCTACTTAATCTAGGCAGTGTTTGTATGAAAGTATCTGTAATTCATGAGAATTAACATGAATGACTCATAGAAAATGTTCAGATAAAAAGAAAATAAACAGCTAATACTTATCTTCATATTAATATATAGTTGGCAATTTCCAGAATTGGTTACTCCACTCAACTATGCAGCTTGACATCTACTGTGATGTCCCATCATTGCTTGGGGCTCAGGTACTCTGTCCATAGAGCAATTTCTTTCAAGTTCCTGTCACTCTAAAGATCTCTTTTTTTTTTTTACCATGAGTGATAAGTGAACCTTTATTGTCATAAGCCACTGAGATTTACAGGCTTCTTGTTACCACAGTATAACCTAATGAAAGCTGACAGACAAAAGAAATGAGACTGATATATGTGACAATTTTCACTGCCAAAAGCAATGACAGGAAGCGCTCCTTTAAACTATACTTTTGCCAAGTGAGTATTCACTCCATTTGCTTTTATATTTAACATCTTTTTTTATAATTTAAGATTTTATTTTATTTTGTTATTTTTTTATTGTTATTTATATCTTTTACATTTTGTATTCCCCTTGGGTAGCCCACCACCAATTCACCCATGACCCATTACCATGGTCCCTTGTGCCCTTTTCTACTCCATTTTTACCCTTATCCTCTCCCTCCCTCATTGATTAACATCTCTTTTTTAAATCATCATTCATTCTCTGCTCAGGTATAATCCCCGTAAAATTACCAACACCAAGATGCCTGTCCATGAACCATCACCATAGTCTCTTTTGCTCTCCCCTCCCCTGTTTTGGTCCCTCTCCCTCCCCTTCCCCAGCTGACTGTCTCCGATTTATAGTTTGCCTCCTAGTTTTGTCTTTTTTTCCCCTCCTAATCCCTGGGTTGGTTCCCCTATATTCCTCCTATAAGTGAAATCATCTGATATTTTTTTTCCTTCTTATTTCACTGAGCATAGTCCCTTCTAGCTCCATCCATGTTGCTGTGAATGGTGTAAGTTTATCTTTTTTGATTGCCTTTGATCTCAACTCTTCCCAGACCCTTGTGAACAGTTAAGCTAGGAACCAAGTGGGAGCTCATTAGTCCTCCACTTTTGAAACTATTTTCTCTCTTGGATTCCATTTAACTCCCTATTGTTTTTCTTGGATCTGAGTCTTTTTCTTTCATCTGTCTGTCATTCACTCAAGGATGTCCCTTAAATCCAACAATGACTTCTATACAAAGAAGCAGAAGTGCCCAAGTTCTATATCTACATTATATACCTCACCTATAAGTAAGCAGAATCCAAGTCAAGCTCACCCCACAGAACCTCACCACTCACTAATTGCTTCACCATTTGCCAATTTTTCAGACTTGCAACTTTGCAACCACCATAAACTTTTGTTTCTCCATCACTTACAACTTACTCTATAATCCTGTCTCATGCTGTACAATTCATATTGCCGTCATCAAAACCCTTCATTATCACATCAAAGCTGTTTCATCCATACTTCTGGCCTTGACAACTCTAATTGAAACAACTTCAAGAGACTAACCAACCTCTCTTCTCCTCTATCTCAACCATTTCTCATTCTACAAATCAGTACAAAGAGATTTCCCTAAAGTACAGCCCTCTTTCTGGCTCAACCACCCTTCTGCAGCCTGCTGCATCTGTCAAAGCCCACGCATCAGCTCCATTTGGTAGAAGCTGAATCATCACGAGCAAGAGGCATGTGGGGGAACTTTTACCTGTGGATATGCTCATAGGTGTGTGTACATACGTAGCATGTGTGTCTGGAAGCACACAGATCACAAAAGCCTGTCAAATGCTCACCATAGAAAAGAGTAATGAGTAAGTGGACATGTCATTGTTCTCTAGGAATCTGTTCCACAAGTTGTTAAAATTATAAAATGATCTCCATAATAAAAGAAAATCTTTTGATTTTCACAAAGTTGATTTTTTTTAATTCTTTCAGTTCAAATCAAGGAACCAATAAATATTTGCTTGTTAGTTTCTATATTATAAAGTTTAAAGCTGGAGTAAGCACACAGGTGGCCCTACAACTATGTATTTGGTGTCTAAATTCCAATATTTAAAATTTGAAGATTTCCCTTAAAATTTGAATAGCTAGCTTCCCTTGAACACACCTGAGCAGATAACACTGGCTCAGCATGCCCCTGGCAGTGAGCTGGAGAAGAGCAAAAAAACTCCTTTACATCACCTATCTGAACACTTTCCAACTAGGAAAGTGATGCATTGGCCCCTGGCTTAAACAATGAGGTCTTACTGCAGCATGCACGAGCTGACACTAGCCTCTTTGACACACAAAGCATGTTCTGCAAGTTCACACTGAGCAGCATGTCTTTGCAGGGGCTGCGCTGGCCTGAGAAGCCCACCTCAGGAGCATGTGTGTTTCAGACTGTGGTTTCTAGCTCGTTAGATTGTCCCAGAACATGGAGGTTTCAGAACACCAGCCACTTTAGACACATCGCCTCCTTTATCCCACAAGACTCCTGGCCACCAGTGAGTTCGATGTTGATGTGATCTGCTTCTTGTTTTGCAAAAGAAAACTAGCAGTACCACATGTGCTACCAAATGTTTGTTATTCCCTTGTGAATAATTTATTTTAGTTCATTTCCAGGAATATGAATTAGGATGAGTGGTTCTGTCCTCCAAGATCATCTCTGTTTTCTTTCAAAAACTCTATGACAAAACAACCAAATTCCAAAGTTTGAATTTATCTTAATTTGCTTATACTTTTTATTTTTTATTGTGCTATTCTATGATGACTTCTATTCCAGTTAAACATTTTACTTTGTAGTTCATGGGTTATAATCTTAAATTGCTTTGTAATTTAGGGTTTTTTCTATTTTTTTTAACATTGAGATTAAACATCTGATATCTCTGCTATTTATTTCCCAGGATTATTAGCTTTTGCTCAGCCAATAAAGGTATCAAAAGGGTCACTTGCTGGCCCTCCCTTTTCTCTGATTTGTTGATTTAAATGCCCTTTTTAATTTCTGAAATCTTTCATTTCCCCTTATTATTTTGTCTTTCCCAGTTTTGTGCCTGTTATTTTTCCACATTCTCACCCGATGACCTGGCCTGAGTTCAAATCGGAAGTTTCCATTTGCCTTTCAGGAAGGAGTTCTTATCAAAAAATCACCTCTTCATAAACACGCTGCTTGCCAGCTGCTGGCACAGCATTCTGGAGAGGGCACTTGTTAATGTGGGGTTGTGCCTGATCCGGTGAAACCCCAGGCCTCTTCAGAATCCATGGCAGCTCCAGGCACAGACAATCCTGTCCAAGCACCAACATCCCATTTATTACCTGAACTTCTCACCCAATTCCTTTCTTCTGCTGCACTCCTAAATCCAGGAAGGGACGGTGACACCCGCCTGGAAGGGTCAGAACCCAAACACTGTATCCGAAGGGGCTCCCCAGGTCCCTCACCTCCAAGTGCCTAGCCTCCTCCCTGGGTGATCAGCCCTTTACAAGTCACACAATCTCCTCCATAATCTGCTTCTCCAGCTCTGGCCTTGCCATTGAGCCAGGAGCAGTGTCTGCCCAGGTCACTGTGCTTCCCCCTGCACCAGGAATGCAGGAATCCACTCCCCGGAGAACTCCAGGGCCACTGCCAGATGGCAAGCAGCCACCGTGCCTGCCCAGTGGCCCCAGAGGAATGTGACTATGTGCCCTCTGAGTGGCTGCCACTCCACAGCCCGACCAGGCCATGGTCCCCAACCACCCACTCATTTTCTAAGGTCATCTATGTGAATTACAGTTAACCGGCCACCACACAGCAGAAAGTGCCACCCACTGCTCCCAGTCCTCTGGATCGTTCAAGGCTGTAAAGCTCAGCAGACTAAACTTTCAAAACAAAGGTTATAGGTCACGCTCCCAAAACCTGAAGAAATATCTACTTTGCAAGTATAATATAAAAGGAATCAGGGGCCTCCCTTGTGGCACAGGGGTTAAAGTCTCAGCCCTATCAAGCTATCGCCAGCCACTGCTGTATGAGTTCCATCCCTGGCCAGGGAGCTGACCCACATGGCGCAGCAGACCTCTCCTGTCTCACCCGCAGCTCCCCTCAGCAGTGTACTTCGGTAGATCCACCTGTTCTGCTCCCCACTCTGTCTCTGGTGAATCCTCTCACCCCCACACCTCTGGCCTACACCCCAGATCTTGTATGCATAAATAAAAATAAATAAATAAATAAAATAAAAGGAATCATTTTCATTTTTAAAATGTTTCTTTATGAAAAAAAATTCTTGAGACAGTAAGAAAACCAATTAGAGGGTGCTTAATACATTATATTAACAAAGGACATGGGTGAAAGTGACTTTGAAATACATCATAAAATTCGGTATGGTCAGCAATAATGGTGGAAGCTAGAGGTTAGGAGTGACTGTAAGATAAGCGGAAAAGGGATTAGGCCTTACTGCAGAACCATGCCTTGTCCTGCTCCTACCTTCCTCATAGGCAGCACTCTTTAAAGGGGATATATCAAGAGCACCATCTTGCTCAGCTCTGCCAATGTCCCCTTTACAAGTCCTCTTTAGAGCAACAGGGAGCATCCAAGCAGAAGGGAGGCAGAATCCTACTTCACAGAATTCTTTCCTCAAGGCCATAGACTTAGCAAACTTCAAATTCTCCCCAAACTAAGAAGTGAATACTCCTCCTGGCTGGGTTGACCCATGCCCTGAATATTGGACTCTTGGCCACGAGTGTCTGGTGGAATTCAAGGTTATTTCTAGGAAGTTGTACCACTAGATCTCCACTGATCAGAAAAATTGGGTTTAGCCTACTGTTCCCAATAGTGGTGTCAGACACATCGGGACCTCAGTTCACACCGTGGCCTGGCTCTCCCGCCTTGTCCCACATGACACAGCCAGCAGGTTTCCAGAGATGAGTTTCCTCATGTGATTGAGAGAGTCAGTCATTATTTGAGGTGAAGCCAATGAAGCCTTCAGCTTCCTATTGGCACAGGCCCAAGCCCAGTAAACTAAAGCTCAATCACCCCTTTCTGTTTAACCTGGAGAAGTGGCACTTCTGTCCCTTTGAACAAGCTTTGAAGACAAACTTATACCTACCAAAGTAAACACGGACCAAACTTAAGAGCACTTTTCTCCCTAAGTCCTCGATATGACGCTCAGGGGTTCTTATGGCTTCCAATATGGATCCAGGGAGGAAAGTGTTGTACAATCACCACTGATTGTGACCTGATGACCTTCCCTTTAAAACGTCCTGGAGCCAGTTTTGTACCTTTACCACTCGAAATTCCCTAGAACCTGGCTTGGAGTTTTCTCAAAGAAAATTATGTTAGCAAAAATGTTAACATCTGAACCCTTTATTTAGTGCTCCTTGTTCAATGCTTCTCTAGTTCTTTGTGGAACATCACTCCAATGATGATCTTTATCTCAAAGTGTATGTATTTATAGAGCATGGCCATATTATCATGTATGATATATATATATTACATACACATACACATATGGCCCCATACTCATCACATGGAGGGAGGGAGGGAGGGAGAGATGGAGGGAGAGATGGAGAGAGAGAGAGAGAGAGAGAGAGAGAGAGAGAGAGAGAGAGAGAGAGAGAGAGAGAGAGAGAGAGAGAAAATAACAGAAAAGACTGGAATTAACATACCAGTTATAAATGTTGGACACTCAGGACATGAACTGAGCATCACATAGACTTCATTTAATTTCTTCTTAGACATCATGCAGTGGACCTCCCAAATTCAAATAGCCAGGCCCACTCATGAAATCCTGTTCAGCGCATCTTGGAAAAAGAAGATCCCTAGAGCCAATTATCCTGCTTAAGGGCAAGTGGGTGCCTCTCCAAAGTGGGATCTAAAGTCACCGCAAGCCAGGGAGCCAGCGGGGTCTGCTCAGGACTCCAAGCCAAAGGCTCTCACTGGACACTGATAAAAGAAGACACTTTACTAAACCACAAACACCCCCAAGAAGCCTGTCCTTTAGTCATTTACTCCTTGGTAGCAATTAATCTGATAGTTTCTGTCTTGACAAGAAGCCAAGATGTGGGCCTCCCTGGTGGTGCAGCGGTTGAGCGCTGCGCTGTGGAGCTGTCGGCAGCCGCAATGCGAGTTCGACGCCCTGACCCGGGAGAATCCCTCATGGTGCGGCAGATCTCTCCTGCCTCGCCCGCTGCTCCCCTCAGCAGTGTATTTCTGATCTGCCTGTTCTGCTCCCCACTCTGTCTCTGGTGAACCCTCTCGCCGCCCCACGCCTCTGGCCTGTACCCCAACTTGTATGTATAAATAAATAAATCTTTAAAATAAAAAAAAAGAAGCCAAGTTATTTGCAGTGAAAAGAATATTTCACTTTGCTTTGTTTGATTTGTGACAAGGGTCTAGAGGTAGGGCGGGGAAGTAAAATTACCACAATATCCATTTCAGTTGATTCTCAAATATTTGAAAATTGCAATTTTGGAATCACCTAGAGAGGCTGTTTAAAACAGAGATTCCTTGAACTACCCGAAATTCTGGATGAGTCATTCTGAGGCAGAATGTAGGAACTGACATATTTTTAACAACGCATTTGCCCAATGACTCTACCATGGTTCTCAGACCACAATGTGGAGAAACTGGGCCAAAAAGGTATTGCCCAAAATTCCCTAGAATCTTAGAACCTGGCTACATACAAAGTTAATCCCACAAACTGATTATTAGGAAAAGGGTGTCCTGAACATACACAGTCTGGGAGTTCCTGGGGCACCATTGCCTCCTGGGAGCCCCACTCAACTCCCAGTTCCATCTCTGAGTATGTATTCAAGGCTCCAACTATTATACAATAGCAGAGTCACCTATTTCCCCTCAGTTTTTTCAGTCTTTGCCTCACATTAATTTGATGTTCTGTTGTTAGATGAATTCACTTTCATAACTGTTAGGCCTTCTTAGGGAACTGTCCCCTTTATCATAATATAATGCCACTCTGTCCCCAATAACCTTCCTTGCTCTGAAGTCTGTTCTGCCTGAAATCAATATAGCTACTGCTACTTTCTTTTTATTGCTATTTGTATATATTGCAAAATGTTCACCATGACTCTAGTTAACATCCATCACCAGCCCTACTACAAACATTTTTCGTATCATCAGAACTGTTAAGATCTACTCTCTCAGCAACTTTCACATGTGCAATAACATATTGTTAGCTACACTCACCATCATATCCCTGTAATTGGTTTATTTTATAACTGAAAGTGAGTAGCTTTTGATGATCTTTACCCCTTTTGCCTATGTACCATGCTCACCTCTGGTAACCACCAATCTGTTCTCTGTAACTATGAACTCAGTTTTGGTTTTTTTTAGACCCCACATATGAGATAAAACAGTATTTGTCCTTCCCTGTCTGACTTATTTCATTATCTCATATTGTCCATGTTGTCAAAAATAGCAAGATTTCCTTCTTTAATGACTGAATAATAGGCCATTGTATACATACCACACTTCTTTAGTCATTTGTCCGCTGCTGGACAAGTAGATTGCGCCCATCCTTTTTTTCCCACTGCCTTCTGATTGGTGTTAGTCTGCTATACATCTCTCCATCCATTTATTATTTATATGTGCCTTTATATGTGAAGTGGATATCTTATAGATAACACATAGTTGGGTCTTGTTTTTTAATCCTTGGCTCCAGCTCACCCTCCCTTTTTTCCAGTACTCCCTCCCCTAAGAGTCTAATGTTATATTCTGACTTTGTAAATCTTCCTTGAAATTAAGCAATCCTAAAATAAAGAAATGACCATGGAAATCCATTAAAATTATTTGTTGTCCTGTCACACTGGGGAGCTTAAATGATGACTCCTGAAACATAATTAAATCAAGTAATTGACACATAAATTGGTCTGCACAGCAGGCCTTACAATGAACTCAAAGGGCTCACTAGATTTAGCTTTTTACTAAATAACAACCTAGAGTGTCTGAATTAATCACACATTTTCTTCCATGAACTCTAAATTAATGAGATTTATTGTATATATATGTGTGCTGTGTGCCCATGCATGCACAAGAGACCAAGCCATTAACAAAGATAACCTTGCTTCAGAAGATCATTTGAAAGTTTTTAATTCAGAAAATGTTTATGTCACTTATAAACTTAAAATAGTAATTTTCCATACTGAAACTAATTACTTCACAAAAGTCATTTAAATCTCTGCTCTGGACCTAGATAAAGACACAATTTAGTTTCTAAATTGTGTCCTCCCAAAAATAATCATGCCATTTAAAGATATATATTTTTACTCTGTGACTAAAATTTTCCAACCTGGACCAAGGAAAAACACAAAGGAGCTGGAGCGAAAAATATAGGTCCAGATGGCTTTCCTAGGAGCCCCCATGCCTGGAAATAGTCACAATACACCTCACTGGCAAGAAGGGATAAAGCAAACTGAGACAACACTCAAGCCACAGGTATCTTGGAATGTCTAGGCGTTTAGAATAAACACCAAACAAGAAACCAGAAGAATGTTCAGATGTCTTCCACTGGAGCCTCTTCTGCAAGAAAAATTACCTGAAATTTGGAAATGAGGCAAAGATAGTATAATCGGGCTGAGTCCAAAGTCCAGTAAAGGTGGTACCCCCTGGAAGGGGTTTGCTGATAAGAATGAATAGCCCCAGGGAAAATGCTAAGTTTGCAATTTGGGGTGGAGAGTCTGATGAGAAATAAAAGGGACTGAAGGAGAAGGGGAAGTCAGTCATCATGATGTGGGAATAGAGGAATCAGCAGCAGAAAATGTAGCCACCAAGATTGAGAGAGAGTTTGGAAATCAGACGCCAGAAGTTTCTGAGCCGCCAGGATATGGAGTTTCGGATTGAGCGTTTTTGGAATCTTTAGTGACTTTGGGACCAGTGACTTTGGAGGCTTTGCAAGTAGCTGAGCAAAGGAAACTGCTCCCAGTTTTGTTTTTACTGCAGCCGAAGGAAGAAGGCAGAGGCCCGAAGCGGCCGCCTTCCTAAAATGCGTGAGTGCAGTCTGTTGGGCCGTCTGGCCACTGTAGTTGCTGTTTGCAGTGTTGTTGGCCTGGTGCTGCACTGGGGCACCATGGCAGTTTCGGGAGCATCTCCAGTTGTGCTCTGTGTCGTCCTCATGAGTTGGAACCTGGCCTACAGTCTGCTTGTTGGCGTCTCCAGAAGAAGGAAAACACCATTTTGGAAATGTGGCCTATTGTTTGGAAGAGGAGCTCCACATCAGCAGTGGCGGGAAGACGCCACCTTTGTTAATTTTCTGGGACTTAAAGGACTGGACATTGCTTTAAGTAAGGTAAACGGCCATATGTTGACTTCAGTAATTCTTTGCTTTTCCCTGTTTTCAAATAAAACCCATTGTTATTGTTCCCTAAGCCTGAATAGTCTTGCAATTGTGCGCACAGGTGCAGAACGCAGAACCAAGATAGTGACCAGTAAGCAATTTGGGCACTGCCTTTGGCAATTTTAAAACCCCTTTTGCCTGACATCAATAGGACCATAGGTCTTTTCAAGGTCACATAGAAGAATGTCTGACAAAGTCACACAAAGGGCACCTGATACTTTACAGATGATAACTTGGCTTGAGTTAATATTTGTGACTTCTCAGGGTCCAGACTGTAAAGTTAGATGTTAACTTGTAGAATACTGATAAGCTGCAAATGATTTCTGTTTTATTTCTGTCCTAAAGGTTATGGCTTTATCATAATAGAACATTATCAACCTCAATCATGAGCTGGTAAATCTTCTTAGGCATTGTTTGCTTTCATTAACTATGTATACTAAATATAGTTTTCTTTAAATCAGCTTTGCCACTCTGCTAGTTTCCTCATTAATGAGTTAAATAAAACTTTGACACATGCTTACTGTATGTTTTTAAAAGTGTCATCATTTTAATTTGTTGAAAATCATACATTGAGACTTTCTTTACTATTGGTCCACCCATCTTCCTATCCTGGAAACAAATGCCTGCTCTGATCAGTCTCACTGAAGTCTAAGCTTGAAAAATATTTCCAAAGTTCCATGAAGCCTGGGAAGGTTCCATTTGGCAAACAAACTTGTCACTGGTACATCACCACTGACCGATGCCACAGTGGCACCTCCGCCAGTCAAAACCAAGCAACTCATTCCCGGAAACCCACCACTGAGCCAGCTAAGACTCAGCATTTACTTTCCCTCTGTCCAGGCCTGGTTCTTGTGTGGAAGCAGAACAAAATGCAAAGAAAAGAAAGACAAGATATACTTGTACCATTTAAAGTCCAGTATCCTATTTCTTTTTTGTTCCAGGGCATGAAGTTTGTACCAAACTTATCACTTTAGAAGAAAGTATATGTCATTGGAAGTGACGGGGCGGAGCTAAATCAATGAAGCAGGGGGCTCTTGAGCACAGAAGGGACTGTAGAATAAAGGAAACCAGGGAGGAGAGCGAATGAGGGCATGTGAGGGCGCGTGTGGGAAACACATTGGTTTTGCAGAATCAGCCTCCTCTCTCAGCCTCACCTCCCACACACTGGCTGTTCTGGTGCTATAAGCAGACTCCCAGTAAGGCTGGAAGTGCCAGTGCAAAGCTAAAAATTTCTGCTAAATTACTATTAAGCACACCAAGAATAGATCTGACTCAAGGAAACACCTTACTGGATTTTCCACCAAAAAAAAAAAAAAAAAGGAGAGAGAGAGAGGGAAGGTAAGGAGAGAGAGGGAAGGGGAGGGAGGAGAGAGAGGGAAGGGGAGGGAGGGAGGGAGGGAGGGAGGGAGGAAGGAAGGAAGGAAGGAAGGAAGGGATTTTCCAAAGCAAGTCACAAAGTATGGGGTAGCTAAATACATAGAGCATTTCTGCAAAAGGCCAAAACCTATAAATTCCTCTTTTAAATTGCTGTAATAAACACTCCGCAACTCTTTAAAGACAATCATATTTGTTACTAACAGAAGCATTTCTAAATGGGTCTTGAACATGAGTACTTAGGAGTCACGGGTACTTTCCCTCTGTCCAGTCTACACATCTCAAAGGAGGGCAAGTGCATTCTCAACATAATGCGCACTCATACAATCAGGCACAGCCAGAGGCACAGAGCCTGAAGCAGACCAAATAACTTCACTGGAGGCAAGATACAGAAACCAACCTCCTAAACTCAACAATAAAAAAGCAAACAATCCTATTAAAAATGGGCAGAGGATCTGAACAGACACTTCTCCAAAGAGGACAAACTGAGGGCAAACAGGCACATGACAAGATCATCATCAAGGAAATGGAAGTCAAAACAATGAGCTACCCCCACACACCTATAAGAGTGGCTGTTCTGGGGCCTCCCTGGTTGCACAACAGGTTATAAGTCTCAGAACTATAAAACACTGTTGAAAGAAATAGAAGAAGACACAAGAAGATGGAAAGGCATTCCTTGCTCATGGATTGGAAGGATTAACATTATCAAAATGGCAATCCTACCAAAAGCAATTTACAGATTCAATGCTATTCCAATAAAAATCTCAATGACATTCTTCCAAGAAATAGATCAAATACTGATGAAATTCATATGGAACCACAAAAAACCTCACATAGCTAAAGCCCTCCTGATTAAAAATAAAGAAAACGGAGGAATTTCACTCCCTGCTTTCAAACTATACTACAAAGCCATAGTAATTGAAACAGCATGGTACTGAAACAAAAACAGACAGAAAGACCAATGGAACCGAATAGAATACCCAGAATTAAAGCCACATATCTATGAACAACTAATCTTTGACAAAGGAGCAAAGAAAATGCAGTGGAACAAGGACAGTCTATTCAATAAATGGTGCCGGGAAAACTGGACAGCCACATGCAAAAAAATGAAGGTAGACTACTACCTCACACCCTACACAAAAGTCAACTCAAAATGGATAAAAGACCTGGACGTAAGACCTGAAACCATAAAATGTATAGAAGAAAATATAGGCAAAACTCTACACGACATACATCTCAGCAAAATCTTTAAAGACACATCCCCCAAAGCAAAGGAAGTGAAGGACAAGATAAACAGATGGGATTACATCAAAATAAAAAGCTTCTGTACAGCAAAAGAGACATTAACCAAAACTAACACACACCCTACCAACTGGAAAAAGATCGCACACAATACAACCGATAAAGGACTGATAACAAAAATTTACAAGGAACTCACACGACTCAACAAAAACAAACTCAATAGCAGGTCAAAAAATGGGCAGAAGAGCTAAAAATGCACTTCTCCAAAGAGGAAAAACAAATGCCAACAGGTACATGAAAAAATGTTCAACAAGGATCATTATAATCAAGGAAATGCAAATCAAAACCACAATGAGATACCACCTCACACCTGTGAGGATGGCACACATTAAAAATACAGGCAACAACAAATGCTGGAAAGGATGTGGAGAAAAAGCAACTCCTCTACACTGCTGGTGGGAATGTGAACTGGTCCAACCACTATGGAAAGCTGTATGGCGGCTCCTCAAATTGCTAAAAATGGAACTTCCATATGGGCCAGCAATACCGCTTTTGGGAATCTACCCAAAGGACACAAAAACACTAATCCAAAAGGATACATGCACCCGTATGTTCATTGTGGCACTGTTCACAATAGGAAAGGTATGGAAGCAAACCAGATGTCCAAAAATAGATGATTGGATCAAGACGATGTGTTACATACACACAATGGAATATTATTCAGCAATCAAAGAAGATAAACACATGCAATTTGCAGCGATATGGATGGAATTAGAGGGGATCATACTCAGCGAAATAAGCCAGAAAGAAAGAGGAAAATATTGAATGGCTTCACTTATAACAGGACTATAAGGAAACCAAATAGGAGAGAGACACTCAGCAGAGGAGGGGGCAGGGGAGGGTAAGGGCACAAAATGGAGTAGAAAAGGATACAAAGGACCACGTAGATAGATCACGGGTGAATTGGTGGTGGGTTACCCAAGGGGATACAAAATGTAAAAGACATAAATAACAATAAATATATATATATTAAAAAAAAAGTCTCAGCACTATGAAGCTAGCCGCAGCCTCTGCAGCATGAGTTCGATCCCCAGCCAGGGAGCTTCCCACATGGCACAACAGACCTCTCCTGTCTTGCCTGCTGCTCCCCTCAGCAGTTATTTCAGTCGATCTGCCTGTTCTGCTCCCCACTCTGTCTCTGGTGAATCCTCTCACCCCTCATACCTCTGGCCTGCACCCCAGTCGGTATGCATAAATAAATAAATCTTAAAAAAAAAAAAAAGAGTGGCTGTTCTCCAAAAGACAAGGAACAAGATCAGAGAGGGTATGGAGAGAAGGGGACCCTCACACACTGTTGGATGGAATGTAAATTAGTACAGCCATTTGGAAATCAGTGTGAAGATTCCTCAAAAAATGAAAAATAGAAAATATGATCCGGTTATCCCACTACCAGGTATTTACCCCCAAAATACAAACACTAATTCAAAGAGTTATTTGTACTCCCATGCTTATAGCAGCACTATTTTTAAGAGCCAAGAAATGGAAACAAACTAAGTCCCCTACAACTAATGAAAGGATTAAGATGCAGTTCATACACAATGGAACACTATGGAAGGCGGAGGAAGGAGAGGGAGGGGAAGGGAGGAGAATGGAGAGGAGGAATGGAGGGAAAGCAATAAATCCTCATATTTGCTACACAACACTGGACCTAGAGGGTATTGTGCTTACTGAAATAAGCCAGATGGAAAAAGACAAACACTGTATGATTTCACTCACATGTGGCACACAGAGGAAACAAACAGATGAACTAATAAAACAATGATAAACTAAACAGATGAACTAATAAAACAATGATAAACTCTGGAGTACCAATAAAAGACACAACCCTCCTTGTTTTGTGGGTACTGTGTGTAAGAAGCTCAGAGGTCATCAGGAGTTGCTCCCACCTCTGAGCTCTGCCTTGGCACAACCGCCTTCCCACACAAGGAATAGCTACACACGGTGGCTGTCTAGACAAAGGAAACAAAGAGAGGAGATGGCCCTAAACTAACCCCTTTGTGTTAACTGTGCCCTCAGACACAAAGGCCTTTTAAAAAGGCCTCTTGAGTGAGTGCTGTTCAGCAAATCTGCCCCTTCTGAGCGCAATTCTTATCGCTGGTTGGTAAGTGGAGGCCACTCCTAGTCCTGGAGATGTGTATATAATAATTTATATTGACTAAGATTTGATGAATGCCCTTGTAATTCTTTTCAAGATAAAAATTTGTGATGGCTCATGGGTGAATTGGTGGTGAAAAACCTACAGGAAATACACAATAATGTAAAAGACATAAATAATAAAAACAATAAATAAAAATAAAAATTCAAATGTTTATTTTGGTAAAAAAAATTAAAGATATGAGAAGATTAAAAAAATTGATAAATGTAGCAAAATTTGATTTAAGGCAGGAGTGTCAGAAAACATTTAATGTTCACAGGCAGGTAGTGGCCATACATGCTCCAGAGTGTTAAGATACTACCTTCTACTTCCTCTCCCATCAGGGCATTGTAAGAATCCACGACCAAGCAAGGGAGGCACCCTGTAATAACTGGGACTAGATGCTCTTCTCTCAGTTACCAGGTGGAGTGTTTCTTCCTCTGGTCTGATCTAATCTGAGAAACCTACTTTTGGTATATTATGGACCAAAGAAAGCACTTGGTCTTTGTTGGTTACGGCCAGTGAACAATTACAAAACGCTGAAGCACTGTCTCTCCAATATGACCACTCCAATCCACCACCCTTCTTGTAGCCTCTCTCTGCAAGATCAGCATATTGCGCGAAGTAGAGAGGAAACCTGAAACCTCTCTATCAATATGCACGTGTGTAAGTTGTGTGTGTGTGTGCACGCGCGCACATGTGCACTGGCACAGGGCTCCTAAAACCCCTATAAGTTCATAGTTGATAAGAGCACTTGGAGCATCTTTTGTTATAATATTTGGTCTCTGACCTCAGTTCCTGACAGAATTCCTAAGTTCCTTAGAAATTAGAATTTCCTTGTGATAGAAGTGTCCTTTGTTCCAATAAGGTGGCTCTTGGTGGGTTCCTGCAGCCCTATCCTTCATTCTCCAGAGGAAAGAACAGGTCTGGAAATGAAGTTAATGATGGATCATGCCCATGTGAGCAAACCTCCACAAAAATCCCCCAACTGTGGGGTTCAGAGAGCATTGAGGCTTGTTAACACATTCCCATACCATGTCTCCCCGGTGGCGCAGCGGTTAGGCACTGCGCTGTGGAGCTGTTGGCAGCGGCAATTCAAAGCCTGGCTGGGGAGATTCCCACATGGCAACACAGACCTCTCCTGCCTCGCCTGCTGCTCCCCTCAGCAGTGTGTTTCCGTCGATCTGCCTGTTCTGCTCCCCACTCTGTCTCTGGTGAACCCTCTCGCCACCCCACACCTCTGGTCTGTACCCCAGCTTGTATGCATAAATAAATAAAAATCTTTAAGAAAAAATTGTTAAAAAAAAAAAAAACCCACACATTCCCGTACAAGGAGGGTGACACATCCCAACTCTTCAGAGAGAGAAGCTCCGGTGCTCAGGTCCCTCCCAGACCTTGCCCCAGGTGTCTCCTCACCTGGCTGCTCACCTGTAGCTTTTACTATACTAAATCATATCCTAGTAAAGGCTCATCTGTAGCCTTTACGATGCTATCACCTTCTTTACGATATTTTTTAAAATGGTAAAGGTAAGTAAGTGTTCCCTTGAGTTCTGAGAGCTATTCTAGCAAATAATTGAATCCAAGGGGGGAGAAGCCCATGAGAACCTCCAATTTGTAGTCAAGTGGGATAGAAGTTGGGTAGCCTGGAAAACTACTCCCTGCAATTGGCATCTGAAGTGGCCTGGTAGATACTGTTAGAGATAAAAGTAAATTGCCAGACATCCAGCTGTGTCAGAAAATTGCTTGTTTTGGGAAAACCCCCACATTTATTTGGTGTCAGAGCATTGTGAGACTGAGTTATAAGAGTAAAGGGAAAACACAGTACCGAGGGGTTTTTTCATACCCTCTTAGAAGGAATTCCCTCTCTGTCTGCAGACAGTGGAAAATGGGTCCTCTGTGGGCCTCCCTGGTGGCGCAAGGGGTTAAATCTCAGCCTATGAAGCTATCCACAGCCACTGCAGCATGAGTTCGATCCCCAGCCAGGGAGCTTCCCACATGGCGCAGCAGACCTCTCCACCTCGCCCACTGCTCCCCTCAGCAGTGTACTTCAGTTGATCTGCCTGTTTTGTTCCCCACTCTGTTTCTGGTGAATCCTCTTACCATCCCACACCTCTGGCCTACACCCCAGTTCTTTGTATGCATACATAAATAAATCTTTAAAAAAAGAAAAAGAAAATGGGTCCTCTGTGATACAGAAACTCCCTGAGCAGCACCATTACATGTAGACCATGAATATTTGATCAGCAGGTGGAGACAGGATCACAAAGAGCTGTGTGTGCCTTGCTAAGGGTTTGACCTTTACACTGCAGGCAAGGAGTAACCGTCAGAAGTTGTTCAATCAGCCTGTGACAATAAGTCCCAGAAAGTCAACAAAGGTTACACTAGCAATATTGCTTATAAAATAAGAAGCTGATAGGAAGAACAAAGAGGAGCTACCAATTTAGAATGTCAAATGCCTTCTGTTATGATACAAAATGTTTTTTCAAGCACAAAACAGCTTTTCAAACTCTATTTTAAGGCCTCCAAACTCACTACCTTCACCTTACAGAGGCACTGCTTCCCTGACTCTAGGAATTATGAGCAGCAGGGAAGGTGATGTTGGGCATAAATAAGTTTGCTGGCACCGACTGGCTGCCCAAGAGAATGCCAGTGATTAAGGAAGTAGGCCAGATGTCCTCTGGGTCACTGGGTCCTGGTAACCTTCATGCACAGAAAGTCCCTACACTCCCACACAGGCATTCTTGCATGAGTGAGAAATGAAATGTATTAAGCCACTGAGATTTGGGAGTGTTTTCAATATTGCAACATGAACTATCTCCCTGACTGAGAGAATAATACTCAATGAATTCTAGCTAGGGTGATGCTCAAAATGCCACCTTTGAAAGGATGGTAAGAACACCTAAGAAGTCAAACATTGAACTGAGTTAAAATAGATCTCAAGGCAGTTGCCAAGCAAAGACCCTGATACAGCAGTCATTTAGACTTAAAAGGAGGATAAATAAACAACCCCAGTTCCTGAATCAGAACTATGTTTTCATGAATTAAGTATTTAAAAGGTCACATTGAGCAGAGTAGAATAAACACACTAAAGAGCTTCTGCAGATTGAAAGCTCTAGAGCACTGGATCTGAGCCAGAATGATCATAATCCAAGAATCAAGGTCAACAGCCCTGGAAAATAACTCTTAAGTATTTTCAGCTTTTAAAACTCCTCAATGGACCAGAAAACAGCTGTTTCCTAGTCTAATGGGAAAAAAAAAAAAAAACTTCATTACTAAATAGTAGTCAGCACCCCCAAGCATAAAATTCATTCCAATTTTCCCAGGCAGAAACAAACACACACATTACCAATTCCTCAGTTGTTATGTGCAGATGCCACCAGCTGTAGATGCCACTATAGGAGTGAAGCTGTACATCTAGAGAACAGAATGCTTCCTCGAAGCACTCCTTCCCTCCCTTCCTTTTCCTTCCTTTTCTAGAAGTTGCCAGAAGAGGCCAGCATGAATTTCCAAGTGTCGGCATTCACTCCTTGCCGATGTTTGATGTAGAAGAAATGAAACATGTGATACTTTCGAATAAACAAAGTCTTTTCTCTAACTACTGACTTAGTGCAATCTAAAGTAAGTAAGTTCCAAAGGCCAATAAACATGAGTTCAAATCCCCTCTTGACTGCTTGTGATCGTAGGTACATTACCCTCTGGAAAACTCAGTATGCTTCTATTTCAATAACAGTACCAGTTACCACTTGTGAGGGGCTGCTATATGCCAGGCATAAGTATTTCACCTGCATTACATCTTGAAGTCCTGACAATAACCATGTGAAGGATTTATACATATCTTATAGATCAGAAAAATGAATTTCTAAACTAGTAGGAAGATGAGTTGATGAAATTTGGACCCATCTGGTTCCTAAGCCTGTACTCTTATTCCTGAGGACATTTACTCTGGAAGCCTACCTCTCAGGGCAACAGACATGACAGTACGCAAATAGTTCCCCAGCATGAGGCCTGCCTGAAAGTTGACACTCAGCCAGTGTTAGTTTATTTTCTCTCATTTTCCCCTCTCCAGTCTGTCTCATTTTATCTACCAGCTCATCTTTGCCTTTCCACTTTTTTTCCCCAGTGCTATAATATTCCCAGTGCTGGAATATTTCTTCTGAACCTGGAATATTCAGCAGTTTTATAAAAGATTTTTGGAACATACCTTGATGTTCATACAGGTCTTTCCATTAGTCTATAAAGATATGAATATCAATATAAATGTACTTACATGTGGTTTTATGTAGAGCTAGATATAAACACTGAAAAAATGGAAAGAAATGTTACGAATTATTATCTCTGGGTGGTGGAATCATTTATAACTTTTCATTTTCTTCAATTTTTTGTATTATGTCTAATAAGAGTGTATTTTTTTCTTTTTTTTTCTTTTATTTATACATACAAGCTGGGGTACAGGCCAGAGGTGTGGGGCGGCGAGAGGGCTCACCAGAGACAGAGTGGGGAGCAGAACAGGCAGATCAGAAATACACTGCTGAGGGGAGCAGCGGGCAAGGCAGGAGAGGTCTGCCGCACCATGTGGGACTCTCCCCAGAAAGGCGTCGAACTTGCGTCGCCGCTGCCGACAGCTCCACAGCGCAGCGCTCAACCGCTGCGCCACTGGGGAGGCCCCAAGAGTGTATTTTTTTTTAACAAACAGGAAAATAAGTATTTTTCAAAGTCATGGAAGGAGATTATTGGCTCTTTTAAAAGTTTTCAACATTTGCATTTATTATTTTCAAAATAAACAAGGGGTATTTCAGCCACTAAAAATGTATTCCTTTGTTTTTGCTATCTTTTAAAAAATGTTCAAATACTATATTTAATGCACACAGGAAAAAATCTAATCTGCCATAGAGCTGATTAGTTTGATGGTCAGAGTCAGATTTTTACAAGCTCCTCCTGACATGTCTCTCCACAGCCCCCATTACCCCTCCACCTTTCCCAAAGTTGCCTTGATAGATAGATAGATAGATAGATAGATAGATAGATAGATAGATAGATAGATAGATAGATCGCTCGATAGCTAGCTCGATTGCTCTTTAGGTATATTCATCTGGACTTTTTAAATTTATTTTATTGAGGTAAGGTTATTTACATTGTTGTTTGTATTTTGGAAGTCTACGATCCCCTTTCCAGGGATGTTACCGTAGCACTCCCACCACCAAAACACCCACAGTCCACCGCCATAGTCCATTGTGCTCCCTGCTCCCTCCTCTCCCTCCCCCTCTGAGTGTCTCTATATTCTGCATTCAAGGGCTAGTTTCTGAGTTTGACTTCTCTGACCCTTTGTGTGGTTTCTCTATATTCTACATAAAACCAAGCTTAGATCTGGCTTTACTTCCACATCACTAATGCAGTAACTGATGACCGTCCCAGACAGTCAGGGCTGCTGGATCGCCTTGAAAAATTCAAGCCAGGAATAAGATAAGGCATGTCCTCTTCAAATCTTCCCAGGCATAGTAAGAAGCACTGTGTGCTATCTTTGGAAGTATCCTTCAAAAATCCTGTGTCCTTTGGCTTTACATAGTGAAGTCAGTTCTCACAATCTCAAACTGGAATGTCATTGCAGCCATAAAGAGTCGTATATTTGAACCAACTAACCCAAAGCAGCAGGCTACCATTAAGATATTCTAGGCTTCTTATGACTGCACCTCCTATTCTCCGCACAGTCCAAGGGTGGAGTTAAACACAGGCACATCTTTGCTTTCCATAGTTAAGGGCAACTTTTTTCATTCATGGCTAGATTGCATTTCCTTTTTCAAGCTGCCTTCCAGGAAGCTCACAGCCAAACATGTGGTCCACCAGCAATGACCATGCAAAATTCGTAGCCTGCACACTTGCATTCAGGTTTCCCCTATGGTCTTAACATTCCTTTAGTGACCTGTACAATATATATTTTAGTATATGTATATACTACTATATATACTATTACTATATAAAATATATAAATTAACAAGGCACTTCTGGTAGCACCAGTCAAGTCAAAGACGTGCCCAGAGTGTGCACTGAAAGGCACCACCAGAAGGCACCCCCTCTCCCAACACAGCCTCATCTCAGATGCATGACTGCTGACGAGTCTTCATTCATTTATCAGTCTTAGAAGATGAAGCAAATATATTTGGGAATAATGCTCCACTATGTTACACTATTTACACACACACAGAAGTGTATTATAATCCCATGTAATCAAATACAGTTCAACACAGGTGTAAATTTAGAAAAAGAGAAAAGGTGAGAAGGATAAATGAGGCTGATGAAATATTTAAGGAGTGTTTGGAGATCAGGAATATTCGCACAGTGGGATACTGCTGCTCTGGGTAGAGACTGGGACTTTTTGAATCATAGAAAGGAGTGAGAAGGAGCTAAGACTCATGTACCTACTTTACAGCTTGGTACAGACTCAAGCCTAAAAGTCTAAAGGACTTGATGCTGATGTACTAACTAGCATTTTAGAGTTCACAAGCTCTCTTTATAGATATTATTCTATTTGATCTCCAAGTGACCTGTACAATTCTTTTCTTTATTATGTAAATATAAGAATTGTGGCTCAAGAGAGGTCAGTAACTGATTCAAGAGCATTGGATTTATTCAGTGGCAGAAGGGAAATAACACAGGTCTCTTCTACCAGAAAAAGCCCCATAGGACAAGACCACACCATGCAGGTAGAGTGCCAGAGCAGGACGTCCAGACTTTAAAATCTGATCTCACCCTGACTTCCACAAGAACCCCATGGCTCCACTACAGGCAGCCTGTCTTGAAGTAACTCTACAAACAGATCTCGGAGCAAAACGACAGCCCATGCTTGAAAATAAAAATCCCCGTCTGTAGCAGCCAACATCCAACCCAAGAAAACACCTGCAAAGTAGGAAAGTCCTTTTCGTACACTTTGCATCAATTGTTCTTTATTTACCCATGTACAGGAAAGCATTTCTAGGGCACTTGAGGAGGAGGTGTTAAATTTACTGAATTCCAAATGTTCTAATTTATTTATAATCAAGGATATGTGAGAGGGAAGGAAAACACAACCCTGAACAGTGAATTACACCTTCCTCCCCCACCATACACAGTCAACTTCCAAGCCCTTGCAGATGGCAGAGCACCATTTTGAAGGAAAGGAGAGGGAGGCAGCTGCTCTCCCCTCTGACAAGAACCCCATGGGTTAGCTCTGAGTGCCCTAAGGTCCATGCTCATCTCCAGCAAAAAACTGAAACCAAGCAGAGAGGGGTCCAAGGCAATTAGACCTCCAGGACACCAAGTCAAACACCAACCCCAGGCCCCAGAAGCAGTGAGGATGATGGTGGGATCTGCTGTCAGGGACAAAGACAAAGGAGGCAACCAAAGGACAGCAGAGGGCACACACCCAGCAACACTGAACATAGGGCAAGCACTTCCGGGCTGGAAAACAGATGTCAGGGTGTAAAATACCGGTGCTACCCACATTCCAGCTGAGTAACCCCAAACAAATGATTTGTCCTCACTGTGCCCAAGTTTCTTAATCTAAAAAGCTGGAAGGAAGAGACTGACTTCACAGAATTTCTATAGGCATTAAAAGAGATGTAGTTACAAAAATGCTAATAGATTACCTGGTGGATAGTAAGTGCGTAATAAATATTCTTTTGCTTTTAAGATGCTACCAAAAATTGTAAATTCTCATTATAATACAGCTAAATACAGCCTACTGGTGTGGGTCTGGATTGAGGGGAGGGGGTTGATTTTAGTTTGAATGCCCAAAATTTGGTTCTTGAGTGTATACAAGTATCCAATTTCAGTGTTACTTGCCCTAAAGTGTTCACGCCTTCCAACTCTCCTGACAGTATTCTAAACACGCTTCTCTAAAGGACATATCACAACCAAAAATAAACACCTTTATCTCATGAGAGGTATGTCCATATCTGCCACCACTTCCATTTGTTTGTTCCTGGACCAATTTGCATACTTATGCTACCCACCTGCAGGCATCTGAATTTGTGACTGTGACACCTACCTAAAGACAAGAATCAAAGCAACTGGCAGGCAGAGACCCAGGAATGTAAGAGGTAAAGGGCAACAGCTCCCACAGGCCACCCCAAACCATGTCACAAACAGCCACAATTCTATGACAGCCACCCCATGTCTCAGGGTACTCTAGTCCCCAGCAACAGAGCCAAACACAGGACAGAAACCCTAAGTCCTCAGGTGGTTCCAGGTCTTGGCGAGACAGGGAGGGAAAGAAAGCAGCCATGGGGAGTGACCAGTGCAAGTAGCAGGTCAGCGTTAGCTCAGTCTTCAAATATTCACTGCATCTTGGAATATGAAACAATTACCCAAGTAAATTCAGGCACAGAGGTCACTCTCCAGTGCCTCCCAAAGACCTCAGGAGGAAACATGCTTGAAATCGGGTTTCATTTTCAAGCTTCGACTTTGCTTTGGCTAAGATGACTTAAGCTCTCCAAACCTCGAAAGCATCTAGTCTCCACAAACTCCCAATTATCTTGGCAGCAGTGGCGCAAGCAGTGACTAACAATTTCTTCTTCAGATTTCTTGCCGTTCTACTAATATACAGCTGGGAGAAGTAAAGGCAGAGCACACGCAGACAGCAGATTCAGTCCTCATTAGAGATATCTGGGTCCCCTGTAACCCCTGGGATTCTTCAGATCCCTCTGATGTAGCCAAACAGGCCTTGGGGTCTTAGCTACGTGAGACATGACTGTATTGAGAGTGAAAGGCTTCTGAGCCACTGTGGGAAACAGGAAATCAGGGAGGAAAATAACACTTATTGAGGGAATGCGCTAGGTGTTGCAGCAGATGGGCTCAGAGGCTGGGCCACATGCAAAATATTTAACAATAGGAACTGCAAAGCAGCCCTATGAAATCAGAGTAACTGTCCCACTAGCCAACAGCTCCTTGGCAGATGGAGTAATATTAACCAAATCTGGCAGCTTTGTAAACCTAGCACAAATATTTTAAAACACTAGCACAGAATGAATGACTGGCTCTATAAACTTTCATCCAGCCTGCTGAGAGGCCTGACCACTGCCTCCAGGAAGACAGAATGAGGCCAGTGAGCAGCTGCAAAATGTCATTTAGAAGAGGGACATATGATCTGGTTTAAATTCTGGGGTAATAGGGTTTCATGTTTTCACATGATTACTGGAATCATAACGCCATCACATCGCAGAATAGGAACTCAGAAATGGACCCAAACATGAGGTTCCCTGCGTGTTTCGAGACAGAGCTGGGTCACGAATCCAGACCTCTGGCTATGGGTCTTCAGTCAACAGACTCTAGGGTTACCATTTGCCAACTTCAGCTGCATCTGAGGTGAAAACAGGAACAGAGTCCTAGGCTCGCCTTTTGTCGATTGGAAATAATAACCAAGTGACAGACTGCATTCCAGAAATTTTATATGAAGATTCAGGAACTGGGAACTGGACTGGCAGGGTTAAGGAAGTGCAGAGGACACTATGGCTGAAAACAAAATATTCCTAAAAGGATCAGATCAAGATCCTTTTCTCTCTAGAGCATGGAAATACTTTCATCTTCATCTGTGCTATTCACTTAAGATAGCATTTAAAATGTGCCTTTTTTGCAGCAATAAAAAAAATATTTTTCTTGGGCTTCCCTGGAGGCACAACAGGTTGCGTGCAGTGCTGTGGAGCTGTTGGCAGCTGCAGCGTGGGTTTGATACCCAGCCAGGGAGCTCCCACATGGCGCAGCAGACCTCTCCTGTCTCACCCACTGCTCCCCTCAGCAGTGTATTTTGGTCGATCTGTCTGTTCTGCTCCCCACTCTGTCTCTGGTGAGCCCTCCCACTGCCCCACACCTCTGGCCTGCACCTCGGCTTGTATGCATAAATAAATAAATCTTTAAAAATATTTTTTTTTCTTAAAAAGCAAAGCCATATTTATTCTTCATGGTGAACACCCCTCCACAAAGCCTAAGCTAAAATTTAAATATATTCACAGAAAGACCCATAAAGAAAATTAACAAAGCCTAATGCAACCAAAACAACAATTTTTTTAAAGCCATAGCAAGTAAATTACAGGGCAAAGCCTGAAATGCCTGCCCCACCTCCAGATAGACGCACGCATGCACACACACACACACACACACACACACACACACACACACGTGTGCAGTGTCAGCTCCTCGGACAGTCAGATGCCACCACCTCTTTCCCAGATAGACTGTGACAGTCAGGAAGCTAATGAGATCCCTCCTGTCACCCTCAGTTTTTACATTTGTTTTTTTTTGTTTTCTTCCCATGACCACTGCCCAAAGGCAGTTATGGGCAAAATGCAAACCGTCAGTATTCTTTTTCCTCCTCTTCAGAACAGAAGGATGCCCAAGTGGCAGCCTGGAATCAAGATCCTTAGCTCCTGGAAAAGCAGAGCCGGGACCCTAAGGACGTGGCTCCAGACTCAGGGTCTCAGTGCCAT
This sequence comes from Scalopus aquaticus, assembly GCA_004024925.1. Lineage (NCBI taxonomy): Eukaryota > Metazoa > Chordata > Mammalia > Eulipotyphla > Talpidae > Scalopus > Scalopus aquaticus. The sequence goes on along the minus strand of PVIJ01002041.1, from coordinate 138,708 downwards.
CAGGCTGGTTATCGATCGACCAAGGCTGCCTGCCATTGTCCCGGGCAGGAGAAAGGAAAACGTAAAGAAACTTCCTCTCTAGGGGCATCCCTGGTGGCGCAACGGGTTAAGCGCAGCACTATGAAGCTGTCAGAAGCCACTGCAGCATGAGTTCGACACCCGGCCAGGGAGATTCTCACATGGCCCGGCAGACCTCTCCTGCCTTACCCACTGCTCCCCTCTGCATCCACCTGTTCTGCTCCCCCGTCCCTGGTGAATCCTCTCACCACCCCACACCTCTGCTCTACACCCCAGCTTGTATGCATAAATTAAAAAAAAAAAAAAAGAAACTACCTCTAGAAAAATAACTTTGTTGGAACTCAAGGGCCAGAGCCCACCGTAGGGACATATGTGCGCGTGCGCACACACACACACACACACACACACACACACACACACACACACACAATGGAATACTACTCAGCTATTAAAAAGAACGAACTCTGCCATTTGCAACATGGATGAAACTTAAGAGGATAATATTAAGCAAAGTAAGTCAAAAGGGGAAAAAAATACCAGATGGTTTTGCCTATATATAGAATATAGAGAAACAAAGGGTCAGTCAAAACCAAACTAACAATTAACTGTTAACATCTGACTGCAAAACTGATGCACGGGGTGGAGGAGGGAAGGGGTTCAGTAGAACATAATGGACAATCGTGGGTGCTGGTGGTGGGCAGGGTATGAAAGCAAATATTTGCAGAGGTTTGCGCCTATAACCCCAAGTACAGATACAAAGATGTAAATCTACTTTACCTCAATAAACCATAACTTGGGGGGAGGGGAAGACTATAAAGTTTTACCCATAATTCTTAAATTATTGAAATGAAAATATGGGTTTCAATCAAGGATATGATTAAAATCAATTTCATCTGTTTCTTTTTATATTTTAATATGACTACTAGAAAATTTTCAATTATAGGTGTGGTTCACATATTTTTATTGGCTAGCACTACTTTTGCTAGCTTTATGTATGGTAGGGTAACTAGTAATCATAGGGTAACTAGTAAATGAATCATTATTCATTGTCTCCTTATATAAACATATCTTCTATAGTTATTATAGGCCCACCATGTTTATTATTTTCCCACATACCTTTCATCCCTTCTCTAAATAATAAACAATGAGTAAACCACACGACTGATTGCTACCCTAAGAAGCAAAGGTTATTCTACCGCTGAGAGTGGGCAGTAGTAAGTGCTAGTCATTAGTCACTCCCATGCAACCTGGCTCCTGGGCTGAGCATAGTAGATGGCAGACAGTTTAGCTAAGGGAAACTCAAGAGGAACACCCACGTCAAATATACAGTGTGTATAGAGGGCAATTCAGTGTGACACATGAAGTCTTACTGCAAACCACACAAAGGTCTTTAACAAGCTATGTTTTCTGGAGTACCAGTGACAACTGAATTTTATTGCAGACCCAATCACCTCTTTAAATTTCATCCTTATTTTATGGAGAAGATTTCACGGCTCTTTTTCCCCTACCCACTGAAAGGTTGTAGACACCATCAGTTATACTCACTTCTCTTCCTGGGCTTCACTGTCACCAGGAGATCACACAGCCCATGACAGTGTCTCAGCAGCTCAGAGGGCTTCTACACCTGCTTACTCATTCTTACAGACCTTTGTAGGGCCAGGCCTCTACCAGGCTCTATCTAGACTATCACTAGAGTTGTATCACTAGATATAACAGAGAATAAGGATGGTAAAGGTCATCAAGGAGCATGTTGCTTTCTGCATCTTTTTATGACTTTACAGAAGTCTGACTATCATTTCCTGGTTGTAAGTCAGAAACACATACTCTTTAAATTATTGTGCAATGTTTGAAATACGCAAAAAGATAGAAAGGAAAAAAAGGGCAATCATGCAATCATCCTTCCTGAATCCTCTCCCCTATTTCCCCTCACCAATGACCCCACTGAATGAGTGTTTATCATGTCTGTACATTTCTTTATACTTTTCCTACATATTCATTTGTCCCCCAAGCAATATGTGGTTTGAGGTTTGTTGTTTTTTTTTAAAGGAAAATAGTTACGGAAACTTTTTTTCATTGTTATTGAAGTATTATTTGCCCCACATCCTTGCCAGTGTTTTGACAGTATAGGATTTCGCCCCTCAGGTGTAGTCACTGTAGCTTTCCCACCACCAAAGCAACCCTAGTCCTTCACCAAAGTCCACTGTGCTCTCCTCCCATATTCCCACTCTCATCCCTCCCCCTGCCCCAAGAGCCATAGATCTATGATCACCTTTCAAGGGTTGTTGTCAAAGCTTGTCTTTGTATCACCCTTTATTTGATATTTCTATATTTCACATATAAGTGACACCAACTGATATTTATCTTTCTCCTTATTTTGCTTCGTATAATCCTTTCCAGCTCCATTCTTGTTGCTGCAAGTCACACATTTATCTTTTTTGATTGCTGAGTAGTATTCTATCATGTATATAGACCACATTTTCTTGATCCATTCATCTATTTTGAGGCACTTAGGTTGTTTCCATATGTTGGTTATTATAAATAATGTTGCTGCTCTAACATAGAAATGCAGGTTTCCTTTTGAATTAGTGTTTTTGTATTTTGGGGGTAGATACCTAGCAGTGGAATTGCTGGGTCATACGGCAGATCCATTTTTAATCTTTTAAGAAGTCTCCACACTTACTTCCATAAGGGCTGGACCAGTCTACATTCCCACCAGCAAGTATAAGAAAGCCTTTTTCTCCACACCCTCGTCAGCACTTGTTTCTGGCATTTTTGATATGGGCCATTCTCACAGATTTGACATTTTTTTAAATTGCATATACATACATGTGCTTTAAATAAATGTTTTTAAAAACTTACATAAAGTCAAGCAACTATCTTTGACTATAGAAGAAATCTCAACAATTTACCAAGTTTACAGATGGAAAAATAAATTTTTCTTTTTACTTACCACAAAAGACACACATACATGTTTATAAACTTAAGTGTTATGTGTGATTATAGATGTATATATACACAGCATATAGAGTTCACAGCAAGAATAACAGAAGGATCAGTGTGTTCTATCATTAAAAACTTTGAATGGGCAGAAAATCACTTACATATGTGCTTTTTCCCCCTAAAATAAACTTTAAATTTGAACTTTTAAATAGTAGAAAACATACAAAAGGGTTTACAGTAAACAATAAGTCTCCTCCTGCCCATGTTCCCAGCTACCCAGTCACCCTCCCCATAACCAGACTCATTCCTGATGTGTATGTCTGAGAAGCCTGCACATAAACAAGCAATCATGTTATTTTTCTTTTTTTAACACAAATGGTAACACTCTGCTGCTTTTATTTAATGCTCTGTCTTGGAGATCTTTTCATATTGGCACCCATGGAACCATCTCATTCACTTCAGTGGTCACAACTGTTATACAGATGCCTCGTGCTTGATCTAGTTCCTTTCCTATTGATTCAGCAGTAGGTCTAAGTCTTTTTAAACAAACAGGCTGCTCTGAAGTTCATCATATAAGTAAAATTTCACAGTGTACAAGAATATCCACACCATAAATATCTAGAAATGGAACTGTTGAGTCAAAGAAGGGGATATCATATACATACATACATAATGTGAGTGTGTATTATACAGTTGAGTAAATACACAGATAAATATGTAAACATCAGAAATGTTTTCCATGGAAGTTATATAATTTAACACCCATCAGACATGGATAAGAGTATCTTCTTTCCCTGCCCCCTTGCCAACATGATATACTATCTCTTCAGTTCTTCAGCTATGTAATAAATGGTATCTCATTGAAATAGTGTTTATAAATATTTTAAATACTTCACAAATTCTCAATTTTAAAGGCAGTAAGCACAAATTAAAGGAATGCAAGGTAAAGGATAAAAGAAGTCTAATGAATGAAACATGGAGTTTATTAAGAGTAAGGCCCTGTAAAATTCAAGGAATGGCCCTACTCTGTAAAGTGATACATTAGTTTTACATGAGCACTAAAGACAATATTGCCCCACCTCCTATAATAAATGAATTCATAAGGTTGATACATGCGCAAACATTATAAAAACTTGGGGAGGTTTCTCTTATAGACAAACACCCACAGCTGTCTAAAGTTCACCTACTCAGAAATATCAATACTATATATACAAGAGCCTTATGCTTTGCAGCTTTCCTGGACCTTAGCAGGCGAAAAAGATGAAGGACTAACTGAAGGTAAAAGAAAGTCATTCTTCCCACTGTTACACATACCCTATTGACTCCATGAATCCTTCACAGCAGCAATAGACTTGGTGTTAGGTCATCTGGGTTCGACACCAGGGCTCAGTTCATCTAGTGAAGCTAATCAAGTCACTTGACAACTTGTGGCCTCCAGCTCTTCATCTATTAAAATGAAAAGGTTGAAGTGTCCCTCCCAACTGAGAGATACTCCTGGTGTTACTAATCAATGGGTGATGAGAGGCTTTTTGAGAGTGAACATGTACAGAGTCCTTTCTTGTTCTAGACATTTCTTGTTCTAGACATTTTGTTATAATCAGCTACTTTTGAGTGACATGCCATTGAGTTATTTGACTGTTCATTATCTGGCCCCCATCCAACAGAATGAACAGAGGAAAAAGTGAAAACTGCTGGCAGTTTATCATAGTCAGGTAGAGTAGCAATAGCCAAGGTTGTGTGATGTAATACAAGAGGCAGGAAGAAGAAAAATTGAAATTGAAATGAAGAGCTTACAGATTCCATTTATTGATCATTTAAGAGCTGCGTGGCCATTAACCAGAATGCCCTTCAAAGTTCTGGCCACTTGATGTTTTCCTTTGTCATTCAACCCTGAGTTTAGCCTGCCTGCTGGGTCACTCCCTGTGTTCTCATCTTGGGCTTTCTTGGCTTGGGTCCTGACACTTTCGCACGGCCACAAATAGACACATCTGATGCCCAGACTCACATCCTATCAGCCTCATTCCTAATTCCAGCCAACTTCCCTACAGGCTCCAGCACCTGTTTTAGTCTGTTCCAGCTGCCATAACAAAATACTATAGAGAAAACGACTTAAACAACAGAAATTTATTTTCACACCAGAAGTCCAAGATCAAGATGCCAACAGAGTTGGCGTCTGGCGAGAGCTCTCCCACTGGACAGCAACCTTCTTTCTGTGTTCTTGCTTGGCCTTTCCTCAGCACTCAGAGAAGAGAGACTGTGCCTTCTGGTGTCTCTTCTTATAAGAACACTACCCCTACTGGGCCAAAGCCCCACGCTTAAGACCTCAGTTGACGTTAATTATTTTCTTATAGGCCCCATCTCCAAATGCAGCCACGCTGAGGGCTGGGGTAACATACACTTTTGGAGGAATGCAAACATTCAGTCCATAACAACACTCTTATCTTGGCTCCCCTCCAACCCTACATTAATCTCCCTACTCTGTGACTCCACCTCCCTGGGATCACCTCCCAAATAAATCATCTGTCCTTGGATTAGGTGAATGAAAAACCTATCCTGGATTATTTCATAGAAGAGCTCAGGTAGGAAAGAAAGAAAACATTTCTCTATTTTTGTCATGTAGACATGTCATGGGTAACTCTAGTTACCCATACCACTGAGATGGAGGGAAATTCAAGGTATTATTTCTGTGCACATACATGCTTCTACTCGGGCCGGGTTTATGCCACAGCCCTGGCATCTGTGAAGCATCAAGGAGGCCTTGAAGCCTTATCAGTCACTTGTCCTCAATGCAGTTACACTTCAGATGCCCATCGTCCAGCAGCAGCTCTGCTCCAGTGCTTTCCATGTCTTTACTGCCCAGCGGTCTTTGGCAATGCTAAGGAGTCCATGATCCTAGGGGCACCCTCAGGGGATCATCAAGATGGCACCTCCTCCACAGTGCTCCTACTGCTAGACCCTTGCTCTTATGGTTACATTTTGCAGCCTTCAGAAATCCCTATCCTCACTCCCTCACCTGTGTCTATCAGGAACACTAAGAGTTTCTCTTTCTAGAGATTTACATTTTACAGAAGGAAGTGTTACAATATTCCAATAGTTTTGGCTTCCTCTCTAATTAAATCAGAGGGGAGAGTAGATGATAGAAGGAGTCTATTAACACCTCAATCAACTATCCTGGTGCACCCAGGTTTCAGGAAATGGGATGATTTTTTTTGTTAATATGACTCAGTTGGTCAAAAAACAACTTGAGCACTCGTGGCTATAAAATTGCCTCTATTGACAAGTATTGACTCTAAAATAATAACAGCGTCTCCATATTACACAGTCCAAAGAATGACACCCCACTGCTCTGAGGATTCTCTGACAGCAATGGAAATGAAAGCAAGTGAGAAAAGAATAGGGACTTAGTAAGCATCTTGCTCAGATTATTTCTCTTTTCTGCTCAAGCAGATGTTAACCTTAAACACTGAAATATTTATTATTGGTTAATAAACAATTGGGTGATTTTTCCCTGTCTAAATGAATAAACTGTTTGCCATTTTGCTCTTGCCAGTGAAATTCATTCTAGCTTGAAAAGAAAAAGCCCTCCACAGAAGAACCATTCAGCATCACTGTGACCTTTATAACCAGCTCATATCTTGTGGAAAGCTCTCTGCCACCCACCTTACAGAGAAATTGAGTCTTTGCCCCAGTGGCAAGGCACCTATCTGAGTTTTTGCTCTCTGCCAGTTAGGATAAGGGGCGTACATGTCATCTGAATTGCAGACACCTGTACCTGGCCACCAGCTCCCATGAGAACTTAGTCTCCTCTTCCTCCTCCCCAGCTCCAAGGCTTCCTTCATTGCCTCAGGACTCCCAAGTCTCTCCTCTGACCGTGGCACATCTGTCCAAGCGCCTAACTAACTGCACATACTCGAAGAGCAACTGATCTTTATTCACTGGCAACCAAGGCCATCAAACTTTCTCCCATGATGACACTTGCCAGGAGCAGCAAGCACCCTTTGCACTTCAGATTGGACTGTTTCCATTGTTATTGCTGACACTGATATTCATGAATTATTCAACAGCTTCTTTATCTGGGCTGGCAAGAAATGGCTGTTCTCATCAGAGGCTGTAGTGTCACCCAACCATCATTTTCTGCATTCTCAAAGGACCAAGGAACTACCTCCAAATCTAAGTTCAATCCTTAGTTCCTACTGTTGGTGGAGGAACTACCAATCTTTCCCAGGTGGGTTCTGGCTCTTGTTCTGCCACATTTTGTGGTGGAGATTAGAAAATCTCTGTCATTGTCACACCTGTGCACTCTGAGCTCACCCAAGAGGTCTGGGATCTTAATGGTCAGCATTTCCTAGACAGGCTCTCAGAGAGCTGGCTTAGACTACTCAAATAAACCAAGGCCTGACCAGAACTCACAGGGGTGCTTCATGCTAGAGAGGGCATTCATGACAGGCAACTATTCCTGATGGGCTCCCTGCTCCCGAGCTGTGGATCTCACTCCCTCTGAGATGCCCTCTCCCACGAGGACCTTAAAATTGATCAAAGTTCTTTAGAATGGGATCAGGGGGCAGTCTATCAAGCTCAACTGACACTTCATTATCTTCATACACTTTCGTTTTCATCTCCCCAACAGCTTTATGAGGTTCTAGGGTGAGATGAAGACTTGGTAGGTGACGAAGCTGTCCTGAACGTGCCCAGCAGTACACGAAACTCAGAAGGAGACAGCCGCGCGTCCTGTGCCTTGCTCTTCCCAAAACTCCATTCCTGTCTCCAGCTTTCCTTTTTCTCTAGTGCAGATGCCACACAAATTCTCCTTCAAAGTATAGAAAATTGCTAGGCCTGTTTGCTTTACTCTTTTTTATTTTTCATTTTTCCAGTGCTCTATTATTTTATAACACTCTATGTGCCTATACCCCCTGGAAAGGGGACAGCTACACCAAGTCACAGGAATGAAGGTGATTTTAAGATAACAGAGGCCCTAACAATGGTGCCTGGCTACGTAGGCTAATATGAAACTGTATCTCTCAGCATTAAAGTCAACAGATGGTAGGGGAGAATGTACTAAAAGTATTATCTATTTTCCATCTAATCAATTAGAGCTGTGTTCAATTCATTTTTTAACTTTTTTTTTAATTTGAAAATGTCTTAATTATGGGCTCTGAACTGACCAGCTCAAACTTTCAATTAGGCTCTTAAGATAAATCACTGAATGCCTAAAAAGACTCATCTGTTGAAACCATTCTGGGACATTCTATTAAAAAAAAACAGTTACCAGGCGCGCGCGGGACTTTGAATCGTCAGGGCCCGGGAACACGAGCCGGCATGAGCCTCTGGGTGGACAAATACCGACCCTGCTCTTTGGGGCGGCTGGACTACCACAAGGAGCAGGCGGCCCAGCTGCGCAACTTGGTACAGTGTGGTGACTTTCCTCATCTATTAGTGTATGGACCATCAGGTGCAGGGAAAAAGACAAGAATTATGTGTATTCTACGTGAACTTTATGGTGTTGGAGTGGAAAAGTTGAGAATTGAACATCAGACCATCACGACTCCATCTAAAAAGAAAATTGAAATTTTCTGCGAGCAATTATCACCTGGAGGTTAATCCCAGTGATGCTGGAAATAGTGACCGGGTAGTAATTCAGGAGATGTTGAAAACAGTGGCACAGTCACAGCAACTTGAAACAAACACTCAAAGAGATTTCAAAGTGGTATTATTGACAGAGGTTGACAAACTCACCAAAGATGCTCAACATGCCTTGCGCAGAACCATGGAAAAGTATATGTCCACTTGCAGACTGATCTTGTGTTGTAATTCTACATCTAAAGTGATACCACCTATTCGTAGTAGGTGCCTGGCAGTTCGTGTGCCTGCTCCCAGCATTGAAGATATTTGCCATGTGTTAACAAATGTGTGCAAGAAGGAAGGTCTGAATCTTCCTTCACAACTGGCTCATAGACTCGCAGAGAAGTCCTGCAGAAACCTCAGAAAAGCCCTGCTCATGTGTGAAGCCTGCAGAGTGCAACAATATCCTTTTACTGCAGGAAATCCTGAAACTGATTGGGAGGTATATCTGAGGGAGACTGCCAATGCTATCGTCAGTCAGCAGACTCCACAAAGGTAGCATCTGTGATATTATTTCAGTGAAGATTCAGGACAATAATTCCCTTTACAGGGTAGGCTTCTTGAAGTTCGGGGAAGACTATATGAACTTCTAACTCATTGTATTCCTCCTGAAATAATAATGAAGGGCCTTCTCGCAGAGCTTTTGCATAATTGTGATGGACAACTGAAAGGAGAAGTGGCCCAGATGGCAGCCTACTATGAACATCGTTTGCAGCTTGGTAGCAAAGCCATTTATCACTTGGAAGCGTTTGTGGCCAAATTTATGGCACTTTATAAGAAGTTCATGGAGGGTGGATTGGAAGGCATGATGTTCTGACATGTGTCAGTAATTCTTCCTAATATTTTTCAGTAGCAGCATTTAAAATCAGTTTATACTGGAAGAACTGCAGGTAAAATAAACACACATTATTTAAAAAAAAAAAAAACAGTTACCACTTGGAAGCCTCTTCTTAATTACAGCCCCCAACTGCTGTGCCTCAGGCACCAACCAGCTTCCTCAATACCCTGTAACATGAGGTCTATGAGCACCCAGTCCTAGGACAAGCAAACAATCAAAAGGAAGGGAACAGGCAGAGCTGTCAAGACCCTTTTAGTTGGGGCCATTAGTTAGGACATTAGTGGCCTTCCTTATAATTACTGAGGAGCCCTGGAGGGCACAGAACTCCTGTGTGTGAAATTATCACAACTGGTAGAGGTGGGTTTGACTTTTCCGCATTTTATTTCTTTAAGAACTTCCATTTTATGGTTTCACTTATAACAGGACTATAGGGAGGCCAGGTGGGAGAGAGACACTCAGCGGTGGGGGGTGGGGGAGAGGATAAGGGCACAAAATGGAAGAGAGAATACAGGGGACCATGGAGATGGATCACGGGTGAATTGGTGGTGGGCTACCCAAGGGGAATACAAAATGTAAAAGACATAAATAACAATTTAAAAAAAAAAAAAGAATTTCCATTTTAGTTTGGACCAAATCCCTCAAAAAGACATTATGCTCCTTCTGGCAATAAAGTCTGCCTATCAGGCTGTGCATTAGCTTGCCAGAGCTACCATAACACAAGACCACAGACCAGGCAATGTAAGCAACATAAATTTATTCCCTCACAGTTCTAAAATCTGAGGTCAAAGAATCAGTAGGTTGATTACTTCTAAGGCCTCTCTACTTAGCTGGTAAGTGACTCTTCTCCCTCTGTCTGCACATGCTCTTCCCTGTGTAGGTGTCTGCGTCCCAATGTCCATTTCTTATAAAGAACCAGATTTACTGGATCAGGCCCAACATATGACCTCATGTTACCATAATCACCTCTTTATAGCGCCTGTCTCCAAACACAATCACATTCTGGGGCGTGGGAGTTAGGACTTCGACATACATATTTTGGAAGAAGACAACTCAGGGTGGAAAGATCTTATTTCAAAATTTTGCTCTGCACAGAAGGGCTGTGAAGCTGGGTTCTGCAATCCTGCTGGGTCCAAAGTACAGGGATTCTACCACACATCTGTTGCTTTCGTTTCTGAGAAAGGAATCTCAGTATGTTCACAGGGAAAATAGTGAGTTTACACATTGGGTGCTGAGCATTTATCTAAACATATGCTCCATCCCACCAAGCCACTCTGACAGCCAACCTTTCTAGGTATCACAGTTCATGGAAAGATTGCAAAGGAAATGTGCACCAGCTGGTATGAGCAAATAAGAGCAGAGATGTGTATGGAGGTGTGTCCTTTCAAAATAGACCTCTCCTGAGGAATTTCAACTGTTATTCCCTGTGAATAATTAGGATAATTCTAACATCTCTCTAAAAACACACGTGTGTATACACACAGGCAAGGAAATTTACATCAAAATGCCCAATTGTTGGGCCTCCCCGGTGGCGCAGCGGTTAAGCGCTGAGCTGTGGAGCTGTCGGCAGGGGTGACGCGAGTTCGACGCCAGCCGGGGAGAATCCCACTTGGCACGGCAGACCTCTCCTGCCTCGCCCGCTGCTCCCCTCAGCAGTGTATTTCTGATCTGCCTGTTCTGCTTCCCACTCTGGCTCTGGTGAACCCTCTTGCCGCCCCACGCCTCTGGCCTGTACCCCAGCTTGTATGTATAAATAAAAAATAAATCTTTAAAAAAAAAGATGCCCAATTGTTTCAGTAAATATGGTAAGGAAGGAGAGCGAGACAATGTTTGCAATAGGAACATCTGAACCACCCAGAAAGATGCTGGTACTGCTGAAATAAACAAGAGAGGCTGGAAAAAACACATTCAGTTACTGACAAGCCATGCTTCACCTGCTTTTTCCCTTTCTGTGAATCAATAACGGGTACCCAGACAAAGGTCTAATAGAGAAACTCTAAGATATATCTTACTATCCAACAGACCCTTCAACAATCAAAAGAATCCCAACTTTGTTAATTCTTTGGAAATCCACAAATCTATTTGCCCAGAATGTATCAGAAAATAAAGCATTAGTGATAGAAAGACTTCTTTCATAAATTGTGGAGAAAATGGCAGGTGTAACCCAAAGTTGAAGGACTAACTTTTTAAAAATTCTATCTCAATTTTGACCTCAGCAGGAAGACCCATTGTTGAGAACCTGTTGTCTGTGCTTGATCAAGAAACAAATCACCTTCAGTTCTATTATTCCCACAAGGATTTGGGGGAAAACTGCTCTGAGAGTTAAAGATAAAGCAGGGGACTCTGATTAGGCTTTTCAAAAGGCCCTAAGCAGAACTAAGAGTTTCCTCCAAGACAACTATTAGGGATACTCTCCAAAAGAGACCCTCCCAAATGTCAAGCCTCCTTCTCATTTGCTTCAATAAAAACAAAGCAGAACATTGCACAGTAGTTCATGACCTTCATCATGTTGAAGAAAATATACCTGAACTGATTACATTTTAACCAGCAGACACACACTTTGGAGAGCCGTATAAAGCAAACCGCCTTTTGCTTAGCCAAGACAGGATGGATTTGTAGACTACGACAGGCAGCATACTCAAGTACTGCCATCATGCATTCTGTCTCTGGGAGTTCTAGGCCCTACTCCAAGCTTTCTTCCATTTGAATACCACATTGTTTATTCACAGAGATCTCACTGCCTCCAAAATTATATTTACCGATTTCTGTCACAGTGAACAGTTGGATGATTTTCTAAAAGAGTAAAATATGAAATACTTTTCATCATTCAAACACCTGCTGGATATTAAGATGCAAATTTTAGGGCCTCCCCAGTGGCCTAGGGGTTAAGTCTCAGCACTATCACTGCTACAGCCTGAGTTTGATCCCTGGCCAGGGAGATAACCCACATATGGTGCAGCAGACCTCTCCTGTCTCGCCCACTGCTCCCCTCAGCAGTGTATTTCAGTAGATCCACCTGTTCTGCTCGCCACTCTGTCTCTGGTGAATCCTCTCACTAACCCCCTGCACCTCTGGCCTACACCCCAGTTCTTCCATGAAATAAAAATTTTTAAAGATGCAAATTTTATACTTTCTCCATCAGACAACAGCAGATGAGGCTAGATCATACTGAGGTTTCAGTCCTAGCGACCACTAGGGGGAAAAGTCCTAAAAATTCACTAGGAATAAGACATCAGCCAAAAAACACCTACTTCTGTGGTTGTTTATTGAAGTAACATGGCATTATAACAGTTTGTAAATTTTCAAGTGCTAATCATTGAGAATCAACGTGTATATACATTAAAGTCAGCAGTGAGGGTGCAAATCTATTTTTTGAATTCACTGTCAATAATACATCTTGTTAGACACCAGGTTAAATGGCACTGCAGAGAGAACTAAGTAGAATTAAATTTAAACTGATTAAATGTAGTTGTATAATCATTTCCATAAGAAACTGAACCATAGGTCTTGAAATATTTTAAATAATTACTAGAAGAAATTAAAATAGAACCCCAAGACAGCCCTTTATAAGCTTATTTCCCTGGAGAAATTATTCATTTTCTATTTATGTGTCTTTTCCAGGAATGTCACCTACAAAAATCATCATTTCCACCTAAAGTTGTAAATGAATTTTTGCTATGCAAACAGAAGGACTCAAAACAGGAACTTTGGATGGACAGAGTTCAGAACCAAAGAATTCTGAAGCACATGCACCCAGAGGTGAGTTGAACAGAGTTGGTCTGAACTTCAGATTCTGAAAAGGTATATTCCTTCTCTTTACTAATCATGAAGAATTATTCAGACTCAGGGCCATAACAAATTAAGTCCTGCTGGATTTAGTTCCCAAATCTATCACCAGCTCCACGAATCATTACTGTTCCAGATTCCTCAGAAAATTTGAAGCTTGGCAAATCATTCCCACCCTCACCAACAGCAGCACTGATAAACGTGTCTGTGGAAACCTTTGAACAATTAACAGAAAGGAGAAACACAGAAGTTGTTTACCAGAGACTTCTGGTCCTTGACCAAACAGTGGGACATACAGAAAAGGAGGCAACAGGGGACCTGAGATCTCAGAAGAGGGGGACAGAGAGGATCTATTTGGGGGCCAAACCCATGACAGCAGCTGAGTACCCAAATCATGGCCAGTGGTTTGACTTACAGCCCCATTCTGAAGCCCCAAAAGCACACTGAGAAGTGAGTATATCCAAACTCTCTAACTGATGAAAGACCTCAGCGGGAATGCCCAGCGCTGAGAGGCAGTGCTGGATCGATGGTCATGCCAATCTCTTCCACAAATGCCCAAGTGCACAGGAGAGCATTTAAAGGAGGCTTAACTAAGATTTAGGTGTCAGCAAGGATGAGAGATCACACTGGTCAGAGACAATCCATCACCAAGCAAATAAAAGTCACCTAAATAAGAGACAAAAGTAGACAAAAATTAAAACTCTAGTTTGCTTAAAGCATGGATAGGATCTCCTTACCACAATCAATAAATAGCATTTGACCACCATGGGCTAACTACTGTTCAGGCTGCTCTAGAGTTGCTCAACAGTGGCAAAATCTATCCAGTAGGAACTCAATCAAAATGGTATTCTGGATTGATGCTAAAAGAAGTCAGTCATAAGGAGAAAGACACATTCTGAATGATTTCACTCGTGTGTGGAGATATAAAGAAACAGAACACGGATGGAGCTAGAAGGGATCATGCTCAGTGAAATACACCAGAAAGAAAAAGAAAAATATAGAATGGTTTCACTTATAGCAGGAATATAGGGAAACCAAACGAGAGAGAGAGACATTCAGTGAGGGAGGGGAAGGATAAGGGCTCAAAACGGGGGAGAAAAGAGCACAAGGGACTATGGTGACGGTTCATGGGTGAATCGGTATTGGGAAACCTGCGGGGAATACACAATAATGTAAAAGGTAAACAATAATGAAAGAAAGAAAGAACGAAAGAAGGGGGTAAAAAGAACAAAGGAACAGGTGAAACTAAATCAAAACAAAGTTAGAAATCTGACTGCAGAATGGAGGCCATCAGAGGAGGAAGGAGGACACAGAGGGGGAAGGGCCTCAAAGGACTATGGTGGTGCTTTGGTGCTGGGGATGGTGGGAAAAAATACATCTCAAGAGGAGTGATGCTACCAACACTGCTAAAACATATAGAGTTGTAAGCCAGCGTTACCTCAATAAACAGAGATTTTTAAAAACCTGCCTCTTGGTAACACCAGTTCTTAGAAACTCTGGGGGCTTCTTGGGCAACCACCAGGTGATAATCTAGATGTCAAGGGGCTTAAGAATTTCACACCTACCATAGAAATTTTGAATTTCCACGGACCAAAATAGTGAAGTCAAACTAGACAGTGCCAGGGCAGCAGGGAAGTGCCTTGTGAAAGGAAGGAGTCATATCTTATTCAGGAGGCTCTCAACCGCAGAGGAGAAACTTAAAACCCAGTAAGCACATCTCCTCAAAGTTATTGATAAAGCTAAAAATGCATGAACTACCACACTGAAAACATGGAATTAATTAAGAACAAGGATATTTTTTCTAGTAAAAATAATATTAAGTTAGGGGACAGAGAGATGACTGAATTCCAAGCGGCAATGGAAATCAGAAACCAGCACGTGTCAGTAAAGGCTTCACAGAATTATACATAATTAAAACTCACATGGCCAGTGCCTCCTCACCCATGGGACCCTTCAGGAAACTAACGAAGGAGTGGGGAGGGAGCCTGGATGAGCAGTAATGAGTTAGAAAGGCCAGAATGAGTCATTGCGGGTCCACCAGTTCCCAAACTCTGATGCACACTGAATCCCCTGGAGCTTCGTAAGAGCAGAGATTCCCAGGATAGGAACCTCTTGGGACAGAACTAGGCATCTGTACTTTGTAATGTGCAGCTGGGCTGGGTGTTGAAACAATTAAATCTGGTGGAGAGCTTATAACCACAGCCAATTTTCTAGGAAAAATTGATGCAATAAATTTGAAAGATTTTTTTTATGAAGAATCAGTTCTACTGCTCATGTTCCCACATGCCAGCTGCCCAAGAGTTCCATGCATAGCTCTCCCTGCTAGTAAGATTCTGGATCTCACCCTACTGAAATGACTGAATGCAAACTTCCCCCAGAGAGGGTGACGCGGTACCATACTGCCCTTAGAGCTGATCCAGTTCTGGCCCTGCCATGTCCTATATAACTTTAGACAAGTTCCTTAACTCTTCTGAACCTCAGTACCTCACATCCATCCGAGGGTTGGACTGAGAGTGATACGGAGATTTAAGTGAGAGAAGGCACGTGAGTCACCTTGCACAGTGACTGTGCAGAGCCGGGACCCAACAATCATTCACTTGTTCATTCATTTGAGGGTGCTACTACTACCAGAGACTGGATTTTAAGCCTCAAAAATTCTCTTGCCTGTGAGAATTTGGTCAGGAAATTTGGAAATCTGCTCACATCTAAATGCTACAGTATGAAACTCCAAGTTTAGAGTCTTCTGCCTCTTGACAGGAAAGAGGAAACTAGGAAGAAAAAAATGAGCTAACTCCCTGGGGAAGGCACATTCAGAACAGACAGGGAGCATCTCCGGAGTTCTGCTCTCCTGACCAAACAAGGACAAGTACAGAAAAGCAGTAGCAGCACATTCTGGGCAACTCAGAAATCCAGAACCATCAGTGGATTCTGCAACTATCAAGTAAATGGAAACACAGGTAACGATCTGCACATGTCTGTTCCATATTCTCAAGTCGATGTTCAGCCTTAGGCTACAGTGCTCAGGTGGCTGCACCCCTTGTCGTCCTTCCAAACTAATCTCCAGGGAAGGGGCCTCCCTGGTGGCACAGCGGTTAAGCACTATGCTGTGGAGCTGTCGGCAGCAGTGATGCAAGTTCAATGCCCAGCTGGGGAGATGCCCACCTGGCACAGCAGACCTCTCCTGCCTCGCCTGCTCCTCCCCTCAGCAGTGTGTTTCCGTTGATCTGCCTGTTCTGCTCCCCACTCTGTCTCTGGTGAACCCTCTCGCCACCCCATGCCTCTGGCCTCTACCCCAGCTTGTATGCATAAATAAGTAAATATTTTAAAAAAATATTCTCGTGCCTCCCCAGTGGTGCAGAGGTTAAGCGCTGCAATGTGGAGCTGTCGGCAGCTGCGACGCGAGTTCAACGCCCGGCCGGGGAGAATCCCACATGGCGCGGCAGACCTCTCCTGCCTCGCCCGCTGCTCCCCTCAGCAGTGTATTTCTGATCTGCCTGTTCTGCTACCCGCTCCGTCTCTGGTGAGCCCTCTCGCCACCCCATGCCTCTGGCCTGTACCCCAGCTTGTATGTATAAAAAAAAATATTCTCCAGGGAAGGGCACGAGGACATGGACATGGATCAGTGAGGATGGGCTAAGCGTCTGAGAAACTTAAGAAGGTAAGGACAGAATGAATCGGCCCCACAGCTTTCACACAGCTCAGTACAAAGGAAGAGAGGTGTCCATGGGTGCTGATGCTCGTGGTCCTCTCACTCGAGAAAGGACTGAAAAAGAACCATAAGAGATACACCTGGCCGAAAACTTTTCTGATTACACCTTTGAAAATACCTGCAATGAGTATTTTACCAACAGAGACAACTGTGTTTAAGGGGTGATAAAACTGTTGCTGTTTTATTGACAGAACCTAAAAAAAAAAACTATCCCAAGAAAGCAAGCAAAGAGGTCCCACAATGCACTTGCAGTTGATTAGGACTATAATTCTGGCCCTGTTATTTCCTATCTTGGCCCTAATCACCTATCTGAGAATAATGTCCCAACTCATCAGCATCTTAGTTTTCTTAGATCCACTTCAAGTTTTATAGTATATAGCAACAGAAATATCAGACCCTCCTTATAGAAAAATCTTGCTGTGTGTGAATGCATCCATTTTGTGAAGTGTGGAAACCTATACGATGAAAGTTGACTGTTTGTTACAGGTGAGAAAGATTTAAGGTTATTTAAAAATGCCCCCATGACATAATCTCTGCTAATATACATATAATAAATACTTATGTATTATTTAATCTTCAAAATAACTACAAATTTGGTGCTATTTTCCCCTTTCGCAGATGAGAAAATTGAGTTCTAGAGAAGTATCTAACTAAGGCCTTAAAGCTTAGTAAAAGAATAAGTATAAAAAGGTAAGGGAATAATGATGGGAACAGGATGTTTCTGGCTCTAAAGCCTGAGCAATATCTACTGTACCAAGACATCTCCCTACATGGTAAAATGGAAAGAAAAAGGAAGCACTTCAAAACTTAATACCAGAGCCTGCAAAACTGCAAACCTACAAAAGTACAAAGTACAGTAACAAAATCAGCATAGTGGGGCCACTTGAAATCACTATGTGGAAGAATTACTGCCTTTTTAACTGGGAAACCAAACAAGGAAACTTTATCTCTAGCTTTTATTCATATTTGTTCCCTACCAAATAAAGCTACCATTCTGCAGTCAATAAAGTACATGTTATTCAACTCACCCTTTTTCAAGATAGCTCCTCAGAACACAAAGAGCGAGCCAAAGACTCCTGTGATATGAGTAGGTAAGAGACCAACCTGCAACACAAGCAGAGAAGTCTCACCTCACCTCCCATCGGATGGCATCTGTTTCTAGGGCAATCTGATGAATCAAAAACCATTCCTGCTTATTTACATTTCAAAGCTTTGAAAAAAAGTAAAAGCCTAAACAGCACCTTCTAGCAATGGTAGATAAGCATATGGAGAAACTAGATAAAATGTAAAAACAAAAATCTCTGATGGCATCTAAGAGTTGACAACTAAACAACCGGAAGCAGAGAGGCTTAGTTCTCAGAGTAAAGCAGCACAGAAACTCTAAAACTGTCTCCCCACCTAGATCTTTTTTAATTTGTACATTTCGCAGGCCGAGACTATGGTGGAGGTTATGGTGATTTGGTGGTGGGAGTGGTGTGAAAACATACATTTGAGGAGATACAAACATACACTCCTAAAACAAAACCAAAGTCACCTCAATAAAAACAATTTAAAATAAAGTCTGATTTCACAACACACTGAATTATATTTTACAAATATGATGGCAAACATATCTGATATTCTAAAGAAATTTTATTTTAAATCTATATTCATAATAATAACCATTATAGAGAGCACTTTGCAGGGTACAAAGTGTAGGAAAAGAGCACGATGGCCTCTGAAGACAGAGAAAACTAGGTTCACATGATACTGTCATCAACTGCCTGGATACCTGCCAAGTCTCAATTTCCCTACCTATGAAAGACAACAATAACTTCCTAGAAAACTACTGGGGGAACTAAAAGACTTAAGGGTCATAAAATATGTAGTAAAAACACAGACTAAATGAATATCAGTTCCCTTCTGGCCTCCCCCAATCCTCTTTTCCTTTCATTTAACGATTTATTTATACATACAAGCTGGGGTACAGACCAGAGGTGTTGGAGGGGGGGGGCGCGAGAGGATTCACCAGAAACAGAGTGGGGAGTAGAACAGGCAGATTGACTGATATACACTGCGGAGGGGAGCAGAGGGCGAGACAGGAGAGGTCTGCTGCGCCATGTGAGAAGCTCCCTGGCCAGGGATTGAACTCATGCTGCAGTGGCTCTGGATAGCTTCATAGTGCTACGACTTAACCTGATGCACCACCAGGGAGGACCCCCAATCCTCACTTATCTAAACATCATTCACCAAGTGGGCAATTTATTCCACTGAAGTCACCTACGAATTAAGTGATCATAATATACACCTCCTTTGGATCCTATGACAAAAGCATGTGCTACATCCTTAAGCCCACTATAGTGAAATCCATTATCAATTAAGAGAAAATGCTGAGTTTTGCCTTATGGGTTATTAAAAAAATGGAAGATTGAAGAAAAGTGATTGAGTGAAGAGGGTGAGCAGTTTGTCCCAGAATGGTGGGTTTAGTTGTGTCTCCTAGTTGGAAATGCTTATAATTAGAAACCTGGACCTGGAGCTCAGGTGGGAAGGAGATGTGGAGATCTGAAGACAGAGAAAACTAGGTTCACATGATACTATCATCAACTGCCTGGATACCTGCCAAGATGAGAAGAGTTAAGGAACTGGCTGAGACTGCCACAGGAAAATGTACAGCAGGTAAAGAGGGTGAATACGCTGAATACAGCCGGAAGTCGCAGGAAGAAGTCTGTGGGCTCCCACAACCAGAGTGAGCTTTAGTCTTCAACACAGGTCTCTGGGGGCATTTTTACCTTGTGAAACACATTCATGTCACACTAACTTGAAAAGACTCCCTATCACGTGTTTCTTAGCAACCTGAACTTCTCCTTTGTGGCCTTAATCATAACTGCACTGGAGTAATTATTTGTGAAATGATTGGCTTATTGCTTTTCCTCTATTTTATGATCCTTGGGGGAAGGATCCTTCACTACCACTTTCCAAGTACCAAATTAGCAAAGTGTCTTGCAGGTAATAAACACCTGTCAATAAACGTGAGCCAGTGCTTGTTACAAAGGCAAATTTTCAGGCCTGACCCCAGATTTACTGCATCACAAGCCATGGGTGATTTGTATGCACATACAAGCTTGAAAAACCTTGGCTCTGTATAGGTATTTTTGGTAACTAAGCCCCTAAATCAGACCCTTACCTTCTTACTTTGACAGCTGACATTGGTGGCTTGGGGAGTTTTAGAAAATACTGTGCCTGGGTCCCAGCATCCCTCCCCAGTGATTGACTTAATGAATCTGGAGCATGGTTCGGCCACGGGGATTTGTAAAGCTTCCCAGGTGACTCTGATGTGCACTCAGAGTTGAGAAACACTGCCTTAGAGAACTACAGCCCCTACAGCTGGAGCCTCTTAATCAAGTATACCCAGATTATGACCAAGCCTCTCTCTAGTCAGGGCTTATGCTGGGCCTTACCAAGACCAGCTCAGCCTTGGGCCAGCTGGCTGTCGTTCTCACTCAGAGCCTGATCATATTCTGATCCCATTCCTAGAACATGAAGGCTTTGTTGCCAAGTTCCTCAATGATTGCTCTGCTCCCAATTCCCAAGACCTTCCCACGCCAAGGTTCTATTGCTAATGAAGAAAAAGATTGTCTCACACACAAGCACCATTTGATTGACACTGTAAAGCAAAAGTATTCTGCCCTGCTCTAGTACTGCCAGATACTATCTATGACTCCGTTATTAGTTTCTCAGCCCTGAATCTTCACGCCCTTTGCTATTCCCATCCTGCTTTCAGGCTTCCTTGATGCTACCCACCTGGACTTCCACACCTCCCCCACCCAAATTACACATCCCAAGCCTTGAGCCTTTTATTCCTTAAAGTAACTCACCTATATCTTGCCCTTTTCCACTGTGACTTGAGTTTCCAGTGAGAAGAGCCATCAGACTCCCATACCCCATGCGTTCCTCCTAAAAATACCAAGTGCCTACTCTGTTCTAATGTTTAGACCTACTCTCTTTGCCTGAAACACAGTCTTACTCATTTTCTCAGAATTGGCTTCCCTTCTTTCTCTTCTCTCACCCCAAAAACTATTATACATCCGAGGAATGAAAGTTTCTTCATCCAAAGACTCATATTTTATTCCTCAATTTAACAAGTTAAAATCTACTCAGTCCATTCTCATTACAAAAATGGCTTAGAGAGTGTTATATACCCATAATATGAATCCACTGAGAAGGTTCTGAATGTGGGTCTGTGGCTACCCCTATGGTCTTCTGTCAGTCTGGGATTCCTCCCTCGGTTTTTATACAAAATGTATGTGGTGAGCCCAAAATTTTTCAGAAAGTCCATAATTTTTCACAAGCTCTTCAAAAACATCCTGAAGTACATGAAATGGGGCTCAGCATCACTAATCATTTAAAAAATGCAAATCGAAATTACAATGATACCGCTTTATACCCATTGTGAAGGATGACTACTATTAAAAAATTAATATTAAAAAGCAGAAGACAACAAATACTGACAAGGATGTGAAGGGAAATGGAACCTTTGTAAACTGCTAATGAGGATATAAAATGCTACAGCTGTGTGTGAAAGAGTAGGATGGTTTGTAAACATAATTAAACAAAGAATTACCTATGATCCAGCAATCCCATTTTTGAGTATATACCCAAAAGAATCAAAAGCAGGCATTCAAGCAGATATTTGTATATTCATGTGTATAGCAGCATTATTCACAAGAAACTAAAGGTAGAAACAAGCCAAATGTCCATCAATAGATGAATAAATAAAATGCAGTATGTCTATACCACGGAATACTATTTAGTCTTTAAGAGGAAATTCTGATACCACCAGAAGAGTAACCCTTGCAACTACTGGTTCTCTGAGGGTGTCAGGACCCCCATCTGAGCGACATCAGCCAAGTTATGCCACAGCAGCTAGGTTTGATGTCCGACGCTGGTGCAGCCGGGCTTGGATTAAGGAAAAAGAGAAAAAAGTGGTAGTTTTGGAGACACACAGGTCAGGTTGGAACCTGGTCAGTGCCATTCAGGCACACCAGAGCTTACCTCCACCACAAGATGGTCCAAGGGAGTTCAGTTTTGCACCCCAAGCTCCCACTCCCAGCTCCCACTGACACCACGTAGATTCAAGCTTCCCCTGGCACCAATCAAGTCTTGGAAACAGCTGGTTTGGAAAAGGGACCAATCAAGTTAGAAAGGCTGGTGCCCTGAAGGCGGGTATAAGGCGAAACAGGTGCAGCTAGAAGCAGCCTGGGAGAGAAGCTGCTGGGGGAGGGGGCACCTAGGAGGTCACTTATCGTGCAGGCACCCAGTTTATTAATGATTATTATGTTATTATTAATAAACACACATACAAATGAATTAGGAGAGAGCACTTGCATGTTCCAGTGATATGAGTGTGGGGGGAACTAGAGACTGTGATTAATTCAGTTCTGAGTACTAGCGGTATCTTAAGAAAAAACAAAAACAAAAACCAAAGGAGGAGGGAAATACTTGTCTAAGTGTATTGATAAAAAAAAAAGGACAGTTCTCTTCCTAAGAGAAATTCTGCTTCCAGTTTTTCAAAATGATGATTGTTTAGAAGGCTTTCCCTACACAGAGAAACCAAAAACACATTAAGATTATTAAAAGAAAGTCAACATATCAGCATAAACATTTAAATTAAAAAACCAAAAAATATGGAATGGGAATGACTTTAGAAAGACATCAAATACTAATTTGTTTACTAAGTACAATCACTTATTTAAACCATGTATATAATTTCAGTTTGTCCAAAATTTCTAGGGTATTCAATTTAGGAATAATGGTATGGATGGATATTCCAAAATAATCTGTAAAAATGGCATCCCCAGCCTCCTAAGGAAGGAAAACTCTGAAGGCTAAACCAAAAATAGAGTTTTTTTCTTCCCACAGGGCTTCTCTGAGCTCTTTACATGCTAATGGAGACCATGATAACCAATAAGGGGACTGTTGTGTTTCCCAAAGGTATTAAACCACAGAGCCCTCTTTTCAGAGAGCCAACACCCTGCTTATAAAATGCACTTGGGAAATGGGAAATGCTGTTGCTTTTGTTTTTGCGTTGGAAGGAAGGAAGGGGGGGCGGGCAGGGGAGCAGGCCAACCCATCAGGCATAAAGCTAACAAAAGTGACAACAGCAAATCACTTAACTTCACCAGGCCATTTCCTTTATGGTTCCTCACTGTCTCCAGGATGCTGCTGAGCCTCAGCCATCCATGGCAAGTCTTGTACACAAGGAAGGCATTCAGGTACAGGAGTGCCTACTGAATACATTTTGAAGGTATCGCCCCTTTTTGAAAACTTCAAGGAATATTTATTTGCTGTATTCCTTACCAGATCATTTCAACAAACACTGTGAGGCTCTTTACAACTGTGTGTAGCTCACAAAATAATAATGGACAATGAGTTTTCTTTTTAAAGATATCAATTGGTACTATAAATTCTCTGTAAGATGGTCACCAGCATCCAGAATACCTGAGAGTGGGCAGGAAGGATGTTCCAAGAAAATTCAAACTCCGTGATTTCAGTGGGTACAATTCTTTAACACCTACTATAAATATACATAAGTTACTTACAGTAGGTTTTACTAGGTTTAGGGGATGAAAACAAGTATTTTATTTTATTTTATTTTAATAATATATATTTTTATTGTTATTTATGTCTTTTACATTTTGTATTCCCCTTGGGTAGCCCACCACCAATTCACCCGTGATCCATCTCCATGGTCCCTTGTGTTCTTTTCTATTCCATTTTGTGCCCTTATCCTCCCCTCCCCCCACTCCCCCCCTCCCCCCACCCGCTGAGTGTCTCTCTCCTATTTGGTTTCCCTATAGTCCTGTTATAAGTGAAACCACTCAATATTTTTCTTTTTCTTTTTGGCTTATTTCACTGAGTATGATCCCCTCTAATTCCATCCATGTCGCTGCAAATTGCACATGTTTATCTTCTTTCCATGATGAATAGTATTCCATTGTGTATATGTACCACATCTTC
>PVIJ01002041.1:0-114705 GCA_004024925.1 Scalopus aquaticus | reverse complement strand
TATTTTTGGACATCTGGGTTGCTTCCATACCTTTGCTATTGTGAATAGTGCCGCAATGAACAGACAGGTGCATGTATCCTTTCGGATTAGTGGAAAACAAGTATTTTAAAACGTGGGATTACAAGCTAGTCTGAAAGGTAGGACGTGTAAACTTAATCAATATTATAATAAGAGAATTATTGGTATATATAAGAATTACTCTGTAAGGATGGCTAGCACCAAAAAGACAAAAGTTACCAAGTGTTGGTAAGGATATGGAGAAAGAAGCCTGGGTGGGAATGGAAATTACTAGAAAATTACTAGAAAAAAGGTGTGAAGATTCCTCAAAAACTTAAAATAGAACAACCATATGATCCAGAAATTCTGCTTATGGGTATATATATCTGAATGATATTAAACCAGTATCTTCATTCTTATGTTCACTGCAGCATTATTTACAATCACCAAGTTATAAAAACAATGGAAGTGTCCATCAACAGATGAATGGATTAAGAAGTTGTTGTATCTTTATACAATGGGCTAACATTTGGCCGTACTCATCCACATTGCAACAATGTGGAATGAAACTGGAGGACGGACATGATGCTACATGAAATAAGTCAGACATAGAAGGAAAACTACTTATGACATTACTTTACAAATGGAATCTTGAAGTATGAATTCATACAGAGTAGAATGATGGTCACTTGGAACAGGAAGGCAGAGGAAATGAGAGGTTGGTCAATGAGTATAAAGTTTCAGTTATGCAGGACAAATAAGTTTTAGCCATCTCATATACATCATGGTCTTATAGTTAATAATATGATATTATATAGCAAAATTTGCCAGGAGAGTAAATACTAGGTAATTTCACAATAACCACCAAAAAAAAAAAAAAAGATAACTATGTGAGGTGATGGACATATTAATTAGCTTGACTTTGGTAATCATTTCAGCAGGTATATCAAAACATTACATTGTATACCTTAAATACATACAATTTTTTATCTTTTATAGGACGTTGTAACATAGGAAAGTTCCTTTATCCAGAAGCTGTTGAGAATAGACTCTTGGAAGAAGTAAGTCATCTTGGGCCACATGCCGAGAAAAGATGATAGAAATTTAATCACTAGGGAAGAAATAGAGTCACTGTAGTTAGGTAGAAGGGCACATGCAAACAACAGACAAGAGGAGCAGGCCAATTTGAGTCAATGAACCCGAGCATGGACACTGAGTCCACACTGAACCCCCAAGAGCTGTGAGCCCAGCGAGCTGTGTTTGTAAAAGTCCAGAAGACAGCAGAGCAGGTTGGGTTCCAGACTAAGCTGTCACAGGAGCCTCCCCGCATGGTCAGCAGCTCCCCGGTCACCGTCACATCAGAAGCAGCAGCAGCAGCACTGGCAGTCTCGTTCTGCAGTGTCCCAGGGAGTCACCCCTGGGACGTCAGCCCAGAATCTGTTTTCAACTAGAGAGAATTTACTCACTGGATGGGAACATTTCACCTGATGACAATTTTAAATCTCCAGGATTGGCATCTATTCCGTAAAAGAACATGCTTTAAGACCTTCTTAATGATCACTGCAAAGCCTTCCCCCACCATCCTTCACTAGTTTCTTTAAAGAGAAACAGGAGCTCACTGTCTGTTTCCATACCAGCTATGGGAAATGATCGTTTGGGAGTCTGGGCACACATTTGAGCACATTTCTGACTAACATTGCTTGCCAATATAAAACACAACATATGTACTAGAATGTTTCCAAGTCATAAAATGCCCCCAATCAATCATGAGAAACTAGATTATGAGTCATGTTGAGACACAAGGATTTTACAAATATGTTGCAAATTTTCAAAAGGGGATGAAACATAAGTGGTTGGGCAAGCAAAATCCTCAAATCTACTGAAAGGGAAATGATTCAGGGTGGGGAAATATTTGTATTCTAGCAAAATCAAGGCAGTTGGAAAAAGAAACAAGACAGAAACAGAGCATAGACTGGTGGTCTATAGATATTGTCTGCTACTCTCCCACCAAAAATAAATATATAAAATAAAGTTCACTGCTGTGGATACAAGATAAGCATATGACAGTGAATGAACTTCCGAGAGTACCGGAGGACTGTTCGTCTGTCCCTAGGGGCCTCGTTCAGAGAAACAAATATCAATGACTCGCTCTGCTGGGCACTCACTAATAAATCCACATCAAGATGACATTTGACAGGTGAACCTAAGTCAGAATTCTACACAGAAGGGTGGGCAGAAATTGTAAAGAGACAACAAACCTGACTTATGCTATTTGCTCCCTGGTATATAAAATTACATGTACTTCTAAGTTTACATTTCTGATGTTTAAAGACCCTTCAGGAATCTGACATGGAAATCTGGTTTGCCGTCCACACTCACTTCATCTCATTAGACTACAGGGTAACACAATCTCACAAGCACATAACTAATTTGCCAGATACTGTTTGGTCTTTAGGAGATGGGGGAATCTGTAAACAGTACCTTGTTCTTTATTGCTGTAGAGCACTTAATAACATTAAGCAGTTTCATTAAAACCAAGAAAAATAATCTAGAAGTATTTAAATTTTCCAGGTCATTAAACCCTGAATGAGAGCTATGTCATGTCTCACACTGAGAGTTGGCAGTGCCTTGCGGTACAGTGCAATCTGAACTGATCCCCCATTTCAGGGACGAATTAAGAAAAACCATCTTGAATCACCGAGCTGTATTTGGGATGCCCACCACCCAGACATGACTCAGGATAACCACAGAAGAGCAAACAAACAACTAGTGTGAAAATAGCATAAAAAACGTTAGACTCATCAGAAATCTTGAATTCCAATTCCCATTCCAATTTCCATTAATGTAGTCTGTCTCACACACACACACACACACACACAGCATTGATTAAAAAAAAAAAAACCTAAGGGGCCTCCCTGGTGGCACAAGGGATTAAGTAACTATATTATGAAGCTATCAGCAGCCACTGCAACACAAGTTCAATCCCCAGCCAGGGAGCTGACCCACATGGCATAGCAGACATCTCCTGCCTCGCCCGCTGCTCCTCTCAACAATATATTACATTCAATCCGCCTGTTCTGTTCCCCACTCTGTCTCTGGTGAATCCTCTCACCCCTACCCCACACCTCTGGTCTACAACCCGGCTCTGTATGCATAAATAAAGAAATCTCAAAAACAAACAAAAAAACTTGGTGAAAATAACCAAGAAAGTTCAAATTTCTCTTTCCTTTTTTTTTTTTTTTTTTTATGCATACAAGTTGGGGTAAGGCCAGAGGCATGGGGCGGTGAGAGGGTTCACCAGAGACAGAGTGAGGAGCAGAACAGGCAGATCGACCGAAATACATTGCAGAGGGGAGCAGCGGGCGAGGCAGGAGAGGTCTGCCACGCCGTGTGGGAATCTCCCCGGCTGGGCATCGAACTCGTGTCGCCGCTGCCAACAGCTCCACAGCACAGTGCTTAACCGCTGCACCACCAGGGAGGCCCCTAAATTTCTCTTTCAAGGCAATGATTCTTAAATACATTCAAAAAATGTTCGGAGAACCTCTTCTGCCATATTTTAATACATTAATGTGTAAAATGTGTAGTGTATGTAATATGTATAACTACATGTAAAATATAACATAATGTATAGTATGCACCGTAAAATGTGAATGCATAATCCTACAGTAAAGAAGTACTTCTTGCACAAGCACATATCTAAACATATCTATGTTTATCAACAGTGAATAATATATTATGTGTCTGTTCATTAATTTAACCCAAAAGCACAAGTTTGAAATTGAAGCCCAATGAATCTATAAAAACCTGCTTCACCCGCTCAAGACACACAGAGCTCACCAAGACCAATCATCACCAAGCATCTGTTCCAGGGTACACTTTACAATAACCTAAAGACTTGACCATCAGAAACTTCACAGCCCCTCGAAAGCTACAATTGCTGACCAGCAAGCAGTACCCAAACATGGCATTCCTGGGTGCCTGCCATTCAGTTGCCCAGACTCTTCCCCACTCCATTTCGTCAGGATCTGTGTATACCCAGGTAAACCCACCTGGTTCCACTGGTCCATGACTCTCTGTCTAAACAATGAAAAACTATAACATAATGTGATTATTCTGGGACTTTGCTTAAGAACATTAATGTTTCAGTTTAAAAACCCACACACTCACACACACACATACACTGCATAAGTCCTTTGATAGTAATTACTGAGTATTCAGCTCTATGAGTTTTAAAATACACACACACACACACACACACACACACACACACACAGAGCAAATTCCTGCATTAATAACATCTTGAATCAAGATAATGCCATAGACTGATTATAAATACTCTCCCCAGAGCCACCATAAGCATGTTATGTCTAAACATTGGGGAAGCAGGGGTCCTTGCAACACTACTTGCAAATATAATTATTTCCCATCCAACCCCTATCATTCATCTCATTAATGTGCTGTTTGTTTTCAGCAGAGCAAGGAAAAGAATATTAATGGTGTCATCCAAGCTATCACCACCGGGAAGTAAAATTTATGCCACAATCCTATGAGGGAAATACCATTAGGAAAGAATTATGAAAGGTCACTGAAAAACCGCCTTTAGTCATGAATCAAGCAGGTTTTGTTAAAATTACTTCTAATTTTTCTCTCATTCCAACAAAACAAGACTTTACTACCTCCCTTACCACCCTGCCCCAAAAGAGTATCTCAATGGAATGAGAGTTAAATACAGACAGTATTCTATTTCTCTCTACTTGTTGGAAATTGAATTGAATTGAAATTGAAAGCATCTCTTCCTCATCTCAGAAATCTGAGGACATAGGTGTAATAACAGATTTCCAGGACACTGCTGGAGCTGGTGAACTTCAAACAGCACAGTGGAGGGTGGGCTCTCGACAACTGAATTCAATGCAACAAATATTTACAGAGCACTCTGCATGGCAGCCCTGGCTGCAGGCTAGGGAAACGGATGTACTAGGAGAGCCCTTGAGTCGAGTGGTGGACCAAGGATTTGGACCAAATAATACTCTACAGAAAGTACAACATGGAAATATGAACTAGCACAGAGGAGAGAATAATTAAGTGCCTCAGGGAAAGTAAAGAAACTTCCCAGAGTTTACAACCCATCCAAGGGGTTTTGGGACTGGAGTAGGGATGAAGTTTGGAGAAAAAAGATAGACTTAGCACCCCCCAAATGATAAAACTTTCATTAAAATGGCTTCACCAGAAGTTTACCACGTTAACTGTCCCTCACAGCCATGTAAAGCTAATTCAAAATAAGTTTTTATTCAAGTTCCAGTCAAGAACATCCTAAATGGACTTTTCACCAATTTTTGGTTACAGCCAGAATAGAAGCAGACTCCAAGGTTCTAACTCATAAATATTTATCTGTTAGCATCACTAGTCTCACATCTGACTATACCAAAATATATAGTGCTCGGCCTCCTTTTAAAAGTACACTTAACCACTATAGCTTTTCTACAAATTTATCATAGTTATATAATTCACATACAACTAAATAAGCAGTGTTGGGGATACACAGACATCTCAGTGATATGCTCCTCTTCAACTCAATTGCAGAGAGGATAGATCAATACACAGAAAAAGGAAGGACAGAAATTAAAGTGCCTGGTTTGGAACCCCTTTGAAACACCTCTGCCTTCAGACCTGAGTAACATTAATTTCACGCAGCTTAATTTAGTCATCTTTAAATGCACATTTAGTCATGGATACCTGAAACCCAATTGGAAATTGAGCAACAGTGAAAGAAAATACTCAACTGCTTAAAATTATGGATTAGGACACATGGGCTCACAAAAGAAAAGAAAATGGCCAATGAAGCCTTGGGATGTGTGCAATTCAGAAAATGGGACATCTGATTTTTACAAAAAAAAAAAAAGGAAAAAAAAATGCTTGATGTACTAGTTCTGCTTTTCTCAGATTTAAATCATTCTCCCTAATTCATCCCATACTCAAAAGTCACTTTATCTGTGAAAACCTCTCTAGCTAATCTTTCTACCAACTCAGTGGTAAGGCTTTTAAGGGCAGACTCTTGTCATTGACAAATCTCTTCCCATTCCCCAATATTAGTTCCTAATACTGGGCCATCAGCATTATCCCCATTAAAGGTCTGATGTAAATAACGAACTTGAATGGGAAATCACTTTAGACGTTGTCCCTGTTGTATAATCAACAAATATCTATGAGGAAAATGGAGACAGTAAGTTAAGTAGGCTACAAAAAACTGAAGAGACTGAGTCGACTGTCAAGCCAGCAGAACGGCTCCCGTTCCTCCTCAGTGGAAGCTCAGCCCAGTGACACATACACGTATTTCTGAAATAACAGATGGAAATTCTGGTCAGGTCTCAGGCCATCTCAACACTCCTCTCAAATAGGCGTGCCGTGGTCTGAGGCAAAAACCCAGAGGATCCCATGTTAAGTAAAGAAGCAGAAGAAAGGAAAAATATTCCATTTGCTGAACTGTGGAGCCTTGGTACCATATTCTAGGGCCACTTGAGAATGGGTATTTAAAATAATAAAGTAATAGAATCTCATCATGAAACTCAGTTAAATGCCCTGGACAATCTGCTTGCCCCTCAAAGACACTATTTGCCTTTGTCTCCCACATGGTGTTGTTACGGTATACATGGAGACACTGAACACACCACTTTTAAAGCCATTATTTTCTATTCAATCTCAAATAGCTGCAGAAATACAATTTGGAATTACTGGTATTTAAAATAATCTACTAAATTTTGTTTTAATAAATGCTATTTTAAAAGATAGTTGCTTGTTTCCAGGTAGATAATTTGTTAATCAAAATTTCAATAAACACAGAGAAACAAGGGGGCTTATGACTTAAATTCCACCTCCATGAGTCAGACACCCTCAGGGCACCTGTCACTGAGATTTCAAAGACAAGGAGGTAGCCAGACTGTGTTTCAATCCTAATAAATATAATTTGTGCTTCCTGTCCTACTTCTCTTCAGTTCCCTCACTCTAAAATGTATTAACAACCAACCCCTTTTTATTTCCCTTTTCTTTATCTGCTAATTGTACCCTTCCCCACAGTCATTACAGGAACTTCCCTGCTGTCTGCTCATCCCAGAAGCAGAAACAACTGTAAATCTGTCAAAAGCACTAAGCCATTAGCAGCAGAGTCCATCCAAAGAGGGACACTCCAGGGAAAGGCTGAATGGAAAAACAAACATTTTTCTAACTTCCATTCTACATTCTATAATGGGATTAACTTTGTTTAATCTACCTGGCACAAAAAAGACTTGGAGAATTTAGGAGACTAGGATCTTAGAAAAATAAAATCTTTTTTGAAAAAAAAAAAGAGGCTTTAATTAGGTTACTAGGTTTCTATAATTTAGAGACTGATAGACTAATCAATTTGTGAAGACTTCTCTCTCTTTTTCTCTCTCTCTCCACACACACACACACACACACACACACACACACACACACACAGTCTGTTCCTT
The DNA here is from genome assembly GCA_004024925.1 of Scalopus aquaticus. Taxonomy (NCBI): domain Eukaryota; kingdom Metazoa; phylum Chordata; class Mammalia; order Eulipotyphla; family Talpidae; genus Scalopus; species Scalopus aquaticus. The sequence goes on along the minus strand of PVIJ01002041.1, from coordinate 107,224 downwards.
GCTTTTTGCCACTAGCAATCATTTAGCAAGCGGTAACAAAGAGAAAAATTCACGGAGCATCAAATACCATCTTCAAGCGGAAGCCCAAAGTGTATCCCAGACCTATCATTTTACAAGGTTCCTCATCACGCTCCATGACAAAATGGAATACTACTCAGCTGTTAAAAAAAATGAGGCCTCCCTGGTGGCACAGCGGTTGAGCGCTGCGCTGTGGAACTGTCGGTAGCGATGCAAGTTCGACGCCCAGCCGGGCAGAATCCCACATGGTGCGGCAGACCTCTCCTGCCTCGCCCGCCGCTCCCCTCAGCAATGTATTTCTGATCTGCCTGTTCTGCTCCCCACTCTGTCTCTGGTGAACCCTCTCGCTGCCCCACACCTCTGGCCTGTACCCCAGCTAGCATGTATAAATAAATAAATCTTTAAAAAAAAAATGAAGACTTACCATTTTGTCCAACATGGGTAGAACTTGAGGGGATTATGCTTAGTGAAACAGGTCAAAAAGAGAAAAGCAAAAACACCACATAACTTTACACATGTGGAAGATAAGGAATTAAAGCAAATATGCAAACAAAAATAAACCTTAGATTTTGACACAGAATGGTAGTTACCAGAAAGGAATGGGAATTGAGGGCAGATAAACAGGTAAAGGGTCAACTGGATGGTGATGGATGGAAACTAGACTTCCAGTGTGATCATAATGTAATACATGCAGGTGTTGCAATATAAAGATGTATACTTAAAGCTTTTTTTTTTTAATTCTTAGATTATGAGGATAAAAATGGTGCTCACCAGATGGGAAGGGAGGAAGAGGTAGTGGGCAAACCGGGTCAAGGAAGTCAACTCTATGGTGGAAGATGGAAACCAAACCTTTTTTTAAAAAAAAAAAAGATTTATTTATTTGTGCAAACACGAGGTGGGGAGCAGGACAGAGGTGTGGGGGCGTGAGAGAATTCACCAGAAACAGAGTGGGGAGCAGAACAGGTAGATCTACTGAAGTATACTGCTGAGGGGAGCAGCGAGAAAGGCAGGAGAGGTCTGCTGTGCCATGTAGGAATCTCCCTGGCTGGGGATTGAACTCGTGCTGGCTGCAATGGCTGGTGATAGCTTCAGAGTGCTGAGATTTAACCCCTTATACCACCAGGGAGGCCCTGGAAACTAAATTTCTGTTGGGGACCATAATATAGCAGATACAGAAGTTAAATTATAATGCCATACACTTAAAAACCTATGCAAAATTACAATCCAAAGCCACTTCCATTCAACATTTTTAAATAAATTAAAGTGAATTTTAAAATTTCATGTCAACTGACTTTGACATCCACAACAAGGATATTACGACGTTTATTACAATAAATCACAATAAACCTTACTGTACTGAAGGCTCTGTGTGTTCTGCCTTTTTTCTTAAGTAATTTATTTATGCCTTCATGTCCCCAGAAATCCCTTTTTTAATGTAATACCTAGAACTTTTCAGGAAATACAGTTGCACCCAATTTGCATCCCCTTAGCAACCTCAATTATATTTGAATACAGGAACTTTAGATGAAAGAAAACAGTAATTAGTTCACTGCTCTACCAGGAGTAAGAGGAGAGAATTGCTTTAACACATTGAGCCCTGATCAAGCAAAGATCATAAATGTGATTGGAGATAATATAAAGATGATGCTGGCTGACTTTCCTGAATCCTGACTCACTGTTCTCTGCCAGGAGCCTGGGGGCAACACACAGGCCAAGGAGCCTCCTCCAGGTGCTGGTATCCTGCCTGAGAAATAAATCCTCAGGAAGCACCAGCCAGTGAGCCTGTGCATCTGGGCCGCAGGAGTCACATTGGGCAGGGGACACCAACAGGCGCTTCCAGTCAGGGTCACTGTGTGCAAGATTCTGCCCCATCAGCAGCTCCAACACCTTCTGTCTACCCTTGCCACTCACAGAAATCCTTGTGGGGTCAGCACAATGGAAAAAGGAAGGTCAGCCAAGAAAACCACCGTCGAGGCCTTCTGACCCTGACCAGTGGCAGAAAGCGATTAGGTTACACTCTGTCAGGAGGAGGTATTTTGAGCTCTAGTCTACTTAACTGGATATAGCTGCTGGGCAAAGTTACACTCCTCAGAACGAATTCCTCTGCACCAAAGGCAGGACGGCAGGTGACGGGAGCAGAACAAAGGACACATGTCCCAGGAGGCCTGCCTACAAGTCAATATTTTTTAACATATTTGTTAATGTGCTGTTTTTCAAGCAGCACTTTGCTTATTGGTGCTTGTTATTATCTACTCCTTCTGTACTTGTGAAATACATCATTTAATTTAAAAATGCACAGGCTTCACACCCTGGGCCCTCCAGGAAAAAAAATTCTACATATACCAAGAGGAAGTGGAGACTTCTGTCATTCTCCTGGTCACACCAGGGTAATTCAGTCCTAAGTTAATGATTAATGCCCTAAAAGGAATATGTTTTGATTAAAACCTCTTTCCACTGGACCCTAAAACTGATACACTGAGTTAAACAAAAAGATTACACACTCAGAGGCCTGCCTGGCTACTCAGACACACTTCACGGGGGAGCCAATACTAAAGCACAGGCAAACCATCCATTAGAAAATGTCATTTCAGGCCTCCCCTGTGGCACAGCGGTTAAGGGCTGCGCTATGGAGCTGTCGGCAGCTGCGACGCGAGTTCGACACCCGGCCAGGGAGAATCCCACATGGCACGGCAGACCTCTCCTGCCTTGCCCGCTGCTCCCCTCCGCAGTGTATTTCTGATCTGCCTGTTCTGCTACCCGCTCCGTCTCTGGTGAATCCTCTCGCTGCCCCACGCCTCTGGCCTGTACCCCAGCTTGTATGTATAAATAAAAAATAAATCGTTAAAAAAAAAAAAAAGAAACAAAATGTCATTTCACTGGGTGAGAAACATGACATGGGGTTTTGTGTTTTGTTTGCCACCCCCCCCAAAAAAATGACCCCAAATACATTGCATCAAATTCTGCTCCTCTACTGAATTCCATAAAGATATCTATATTCTGTAACTTTTCAGTCACTCTCAGATATCATAACAGGTTGATGTGGGTGTGAAAACGTCATCCTAACAAATCAAAGAGTTCAAGCTCCAGTCAAACTCCAGCAGCACAGAGTGGAGTGGTTTCTTCTACACCTGACCTTCCATTTCATCCCAGCTCCTCCAGAGTAGGAGCAGGGAGGAGGCACGGGAGTACAGGATGTAGCCCTTTTCTTGGTTGCTGCTGCTTTTCCAACTTTGACTCATCACAGACACTCTGACTCTCAGTATAACTCATTTTTTGAAGAGTTGTATCAGGGTGTCCCTCCATTCTCTTCCAAGCCACAGATCCAGCTGTGGACCCCCTCCCCCAACACCTCCACCACCCTCAATTCACCTGGGTTCCCTGGTCTCCTGGGCAGCCCTGCTAGTGCATGGCGGGTGCTCAGCTCACTACATTCCCAGGTCCTTGGGGTTTAATGGAAGATTCTCTGAGGTTGCCCTAATAGCAACCCCTCTTAAGCACTCAAATTCCCTCCTCCTCTGCCCAGGGAGCAAAACAGTGGCTAAGAAGCCAATCTCCCTTTTTGCACATGTCCCAGATTTTACAAGTGATCCTTCAAGAGTCCCTCCCTCGGCTCTGGGGAGTCCAAGTACCCACTGCCTCTCTCTCCCTCTCTCCATGAACACAACCCTCACCCCACCAAAAGCTGTCAAGCCTGCCCCCACACATACTCTTTCAGTCATCTTACAGTCCCAGGAGCTGGAGGGAGCACGGCGATTAAGTTGATGATAAGATCGCTTTTCTAAACAGGCACTTTTCAGAAAGACCTACAAAGAAGGGAGCTGGCCCCACTGCTGGCACCTCATTAAGCCTGGGAAATGAGGAGTTTACACCTTTTATTCTCTGTTTTGTGTCTAGCCCCAAGGCTAAAAAACTCATTTGACATACTGTTACACAAAGAACTGAGTGGTTTGTAGAATCCCTGCCATCCTCTACCTTCCAGCTGATCCAGAGTGTCCCAAAACCCACTCCTAGTTCATGTTTCAAACTTACATGGCATAATTCAGTCAACAGACTCATAAAATGGTACTTTAAAAGCAAGAGACCTTCTTACAGGGACACAAAGGATGATTTTACACCGTGTTCCAGATATCACCTGTGCTCCACAATGAGAACCTGAAGTAAATATAAGTAGTACACTGCTTTTTTCATGCTAAAATCATGATTTCATGGTATAACATTTCCAGTTTAAATGTTATATTTTGTAGTTGAAAGAAAAATATTAAGCAAATGACTGAAGAAATGACATGAGAATATGAAAAAAACATCTAAAATGGCAGAGCAATGACTGAGTTTGGAAAGCTGATGAAATACATCTCAACTTGTCAAGTGTACTCTGTCAAGAATACTAGGTAATGTTATGTCATTAACTGCACATAAGTGACAAGAATCCTACTCTTAACCTGACAAGATTCCAACCTCTCAATTCTAAACCAATTCAATTTCAGTATAGTAAGATAAAACAGACTTTTCAAACCATCCCAATATCAGTAATCACCTAGAAGCACTTGTTAAGATACATATTCCTAGATCCCACCAGATCCACTAAAAACAGGAAATGTGCCCTTTTGACAAATGCCTTGTGTTTCCTATGATTAGGGACATAGGAGGTGTTATGACAGAAAGTGCATACATACAAGTTCCATTTGATGGCAAAAAAAATTGAGAAAAAGGGAAATTTAGGAGAAATAGGGTAATTTCCCCATGTTTGCCACTTTAAAGTAGCTGGCCATTATGAATGAAGAATGCATTTCACCAGGATCTATAGTACACTGATTTTTCAGAACTACAAATAAAGAAGATAAATCACAGTGAGCTTAAAAATGTCATAGTAATGCCCAAGTTCAGTATAAGCTTAAAGAAATTAGGTACAATACTCTTTCCATTTATGTTTCAGTCTGCGACCCAAAAGATATGAACTGAAATGTTCAGCTTAAATTATTACCATGATGAAATTATGAAATGAAACTATTACCATAGCTTTTTAAATTTTTGAACACATGTGCCCAAATGATCTTAAGACAAATTAGCATCTGATTTTCTTAAAAGCAAAATGTGTGGTATGAAACATTTGCTACTTTTGCTATCTGGTTTGGACATTTGCTACCTTCTAAATATCCATGGGTGCCCCCACATTTCCCAGGCCCCTTGGATGGTCAGGGCTATGGACATGCAGTGCCCGATGGGGTGTCAGCAGAAGGGACTCTGTCATTTCTAGTCTCGTCTAAATAACTGGGAGCTGGCGTTTAACCAACCAGCTCTCTGTTTCTTACCTTTCATTTGTGAGAACATGTGCCCTCTGAGGGCATTAAGCTAAGCGGGATATCAGACAAAGAAAGACAAATATTGTATAATACTGTATAACATAGCTTACTTGTAGAATCTAGAAAAGCCAAGCTCATAAAAGTGATATTGGTAGTTGCCAGGGGCTGAAAACTGGGGGAAATGGAGAGACTTTGGTTAAAGGGTATAAACTTCCAGTTATAAGATGAACAGGTTCTAGAGATCTGATATGTACAGCAGGGTGACAATAGTTAATACTGTATTATATACTTTAAAATTGCTGAGAGAACAGAACTAAAATGGTCTTACTACCAGTGTGTGTGTATGTGTGTGAGGTAATAGGCATATTAACTGAAAAATAAATTGAAAATTGAAAAGGTAAGCTTACAGAACTTTTCTTCTGTCCATCTCAAGTGCTGTAATCTACACTCAGGAGACCCAGTGCATGTTTGCTGAACTGATAGTATCCATTCATTAGTCACTGAAGTTGTCTAAAAAGACCACCAAGTTAATATATTCTTTGAACTCTAACATGATATAAAAATGTAGAGAAAAGAAAAATATGAGTTTGGAAGAGTGGAAAGCAGGTGTTAGCTTCTCTTAAGATTTTATCATCTATAGTTCAATGCTTTGTACTTTCCTGTCAATTAGGCACATTATTGGGAGAGATAAAAAATAAGAAACAACTGAAATTCCCTACCTAGAATGAGTAAGCCTATTTTAAAAATTAATTTGCATAATATGTGTAAAATATATTATGTCCAGGTCAAAGTTGTCAAAAGCAAGGCAAGTTTATTCTAGTGTTTGTCAAAAAATATTAAAGGACAATAAGCTGTTTTCTGTAACTGCTTTTTACAGCTCTTCATGCTATAGCTACAAATTTCCCCACGAGAAGTCTACTTAAAAATTGCAAAAAACAAAACAAAGCTATCTACTTAAACACAGTTGTTGGGAGAGAGAAGGACAAATGTTGTGAAAATGAAGCAAGACCCCCATTTTACATATAAGGTATACCACATTAATTTTTCAGAAAGCAGAACTATACCCTGAAATTTTTATAAATGCAGAATATGCTTTCACGGACTGATCTTCTGGACTGAGATTACAGAGCTCAGCTACCCAATGAATGGCTAAAATTTGCAATTTCTTACAGATAGAATTACCTACACTTTTTTTCTGCAGGAAAATGAAACAAATCTGTGAATAATTATATTACGCAAATCTACACATTTTAAAGCAAGCATTAATATGTTAGAATATTGAAGCAAATACCCACCGTGAAAACCCTTATTTGCTGTTCCTGGTAATAAGGCAATTTCTGTGTAACAAACAGCAAGGCGATATCTCTTATTTGTTCTTGGCAGGAATTTGTTCTTATCGTTATTGGGGTTTCATGCCAATCCCTGCACAAGTGCCCACGTTAAGGGATGTATCTGTGATTCCATGCACTTGAGCAGAGAGGAGAGGGAAAACCCATTCTAAGTTTAATACAATTCTTTTTTCCCTGTAATGAATTTACCTCCTCCTTCCTGCTGCATCTCTAAATGAGGTACAATTTAAATTAAGCACCAAAATTTGTTACTTATAGGAGCACCTTCTCTCAAGTGCCTGAATCATTAACTTGTTTTATTTATCTATTTATGTCCCTTGTTCTGGAAAGGATTTAAGATAAAAAATATTACCTATTTCTAGGGAGTGACTTGGAATGGCTCGCTAGACTGGATGATGTCAATTGGGGAGAACATGCAAACACAGTCCAAAGGAGACTGCATCCCAATAATAAATATTTATTGTTTCCTTTATGTATGATGCATTCTGCTGGAGCTGAGGACATAGTGGTGAGTACAGCATGGAAGATCCCACCATTGATGGAACCTTCTTTCTAAAGGTGCACCAGGTAGCATGCCAGGGTGGCAAGGCTTAAGTCTAGTTGGAGAAGAAATGTTCTAAGACTTTGTCACTGTCTTTATGCATCTGAATAACCCTACTTTATAGGAGAAAAGAGGCACTTGGGGTGACTGTAGATCATACATGGATACACTGCATAAAAGTCAAAAGGAAGCCAGTATGGGCCAATAGCAGCAAACTCCCACTCCCAGGAGGCTCCAGCACAGGTAGGAAGACACATACTGTGCATCACCAGGAAGTTGGCACATACATAGGGACATTACTGGCTACTTTTCATTTTATGATTCAAAATCCAAAACATGCCTTCAGCATCTCAGTTCTCATAATTTTAGCTTTAACAAGATGCTTTAATGATCATACTAAGATACAATGGGCCATAATTTCCTTGGTTCTCTGCTATTTAGAATCAGTGATTTCTTACCACTATGCTAGGTTCTGGGGGCATTGGATGCCTTTGAAATGCCAACTTCCTCTCTAAAAAAAGAAGGAACTCAGGTCTTGTAAATGAAAGCACACAGTAGTAACTGCTGAGGTGCTCCAGGCATGAGGGCAAAGGCAGGGTTCAAATATTACTGATACGGAAAGTAAAAGCAGGGTAGGTAGAATTTAAAAAATGGGCCCATCCCCAGACCCTATCGCTGTGATGGGAGAGCACTCCCATGCTTGTGCTATGCTATGTGGCTCAGCTGATCTTCCCTTGGGGCAACTGGCTTGGATTATCCTATTACACCCTTAGAAGGTGGGCTCCATCACATGAATCCTTCAAAACAGACTTTTCTCCAGCTGATGGCAGAAAGGAAGTCAGAGCATCAGAGCATGAGAAAAATTTGATGCCCCATTTCTTGCTGCAAGATGTCACTTATCCAGAAATATGGGTGAACTCCTGAAGCCAAGAGCAGCTCCCAGCCAAGAGACAAGAGGGATTTCTGGTCTACGGCCATAAAGATTCCACCACCAACCTGAATGACCTTGGTAACAGGGTCTTGTCCCAGAACCTCCAAATAAGAGTCCAGACCAGTGACACCATCAATAAAGCTTTGTGATCCCCTGAGCACAGGGCTCAGCTGAGCCCACCAGACCTCTGGCCAGCAGAGCTCATACATGAGTGTTACATTAAGACACTTGAGTGTGGCCATTTGTTATGAGCCACAGATAACCAATGCAGAAGGGCCAATGTGCAAGAACCACACCTCCAGCTAAGTGCACCAGGTGAGTCCAGATCCAGAGAAGTCTAAGGAAAGCAATGGCTCAGCTGACTTAGTTGAAATTATGGCTAGAAAAGGTCCAGCCACTTCATGGAATGGCTATCATGAAGATAAGCGTTGGTGAAGATGCAGAGGGAAGGGAACCCTGGTGCCCTGTTAGTGGGATGCAAACCGTTGCAGTTGCTATAAGGAAAAGGACGGAGTTCTTTTAAAAATTAAAAATAGGCTAGAGTCAAAGAACAAGCAATATTGGGTTCAGAAGGTCCCAGTATAGTGGGATGTCAGAGTTACCACAGAATGCTCAAAGACATACTTTCCTTATTCATTCTCTCAGTAAAAAATGTTGATGCATCTATTCTATGCCAGGTATCCATCCTGTCATAAGAACTTCTTCCACAGACAAGCACCCCCTCCTATAATGATGCAACACAAAGGGGTATTTTATGATTTTCACAGAAGCAATGGAATGATCTAGAAATGTCCATACTATTGGAAAATCTGATCAAATATAACAGAAATCTATAAACAAGTAAAAATCCTCATAATCTCTAAACTGAACAGCTGCCTAATCTCTTGCTTTTTCCAGCCTACTCATTTCCTCAGCTTACCTACTTGTCTCTTTTTGGACTCTTTAGTTGAGAATGAGTCCACAAGAGGAACTCCCTCTCCAGGAGAATCAGCAAATGCTCAAGGAGGACACGAAGACTGTGAATGTCCCTGCTGGTGACTCAAGCGTGTTCTAAGATTAGCCAAGTGCTGAAGCCGCTGGATTGGCAACAAGAATCATGGATTTCACTAAGAAGCTGACTTACAGCCGGGAGGAAGGGTTGCTGCTGTGACAGAGGGACAACAGGACAGGTGGCCTGAGAGTGCAGGACAAATGCAAGCAGCACCGAGGTCCTCTCAATACAGTCATCTCCACCTCATGACTCCACAGCTGCACGGTGCACCTGATCTGCATTTTAGTCCAAGAAGCATGTTTTCAAAAGGTCAATTTAAAATCATCAAAAATTTACCTGCTTGTGGTGCTGCTTGAGCATGTCAAGAAAAATATTCATAAACACAGTCTGCCCTTCTCTGGACTGTTTCCACCTTGAGCAGCCTAAATATTGACTTTCTTCCCAGGGAGAGAAGAAAGAACTGTTGCCTCAAAAGTGTAGTTTTCCTGCCTTGTGGGCTTACAATTTTAAGGAATGCAAGTTCTCCATGACCCCACAGATCGTGGCAGTGAAAGAGATGGTGAAAGCCCCAGGACCTACCTAAAAGAGTCTCATTCTGGAACAGACAGACAAACCTCCGCTAGGGCAACATTGAAGGGGAAAGTGGAATGACCCAGTATGACTTGAGGGAACCACACCCACACATGATGTACGTGACTGCACAGCTAGCCTGTGGGCAGCTCAGCAAGGGCCAGTTCTGGCCTCTTCTGCTGTGACAGAAAGACAAACATTGGACAAGTCTGTGAATGGCCCAGGACTGTTTTGTTCTCAGATATTTGCAACTGCTTTTCGTAAACTCCTCAAGTCCATAAATATTTGGTTGGCTCTTAAGAGTTTATTTACTTTTTATTTATTTTTAAAGATAAAACGAACAAAGCACTCTGTAATGGCCAAAAACTCGAAACAACCTGTGTACAGCAGTAGAAAAATTAAATATGTCAAAGTCATAGAGTTGACTCCTATGCATCAGTGAGAATTAAAGAACTGTAACTGGGCCTCCCTGGTGGCCTAGGGGTTAAGTCTCAGTGCTATCACCTCTACGGCCTGAGTTCAATCCCCCACCAGGGAGCTAACCCACATATGGTGCAGCAGACCTCTCTCCTGCCTCACCCATTGCTCCGCTCAGCAGTGTATCTCAGTAGATACACCTGTTCTGTTCCCCATTCTATCTCTGGTAAATCCTCTCACTCCCCAGATCCCTGGCCTACACCCCAGTCCTTTTACACAAAAATAAATAAATAAAATCTAAAAAAAAAAATAAAGAACTGTAACTACATGGAGCACAAAGAGGAATCTCAAAAACATAACACTAAGAGCCAGATGCAAGAAGACAACAGCAGACACACCACACAATGGCTTCTATGTAGAAGCACATGGAGTTCACCCTACAGGGATAGGAGCCAGCACCCTCTAGGAGCAGCACCCAAGAGGAAGCATGAGCAGGGCGTCTGAGGTCCTAGTTACATCATGTTTCTAGATGTAGGTGATGACACTCAAGAAAGTCCACTTGAAAAAACACATCGTACTATACACATAATTTTGTATACTTTTCTGTAGGAGTACCATACTTAAATTCTTTAAAGATCAGCTCATAGATTATTCTTTTGAATATTCTAAATAAGCCTATATTGAGTTACATTGGCCTGTAAGCTCCTGTAGAACTGGTACCTACCATCTCTCCCACTCTCTCCCCACAGACATCCATAGGCCCTGATTTCTTTCCTCCTTCACAATTTTATTCTAATGCAAAGTACATTAGATTGGCACACTGCAGCTTGTGGCCAAACTGTCTCCTATTTCTATAAATGAGTATTATGAAAACACAGTCATGCTAGTTCCTTTATGTAATGCTTTGTACTACAAGAGTTGTTGAGCAGTTGGCTGGCAAAGTCTTAAATGGGTGATTTGGCCTTTTACAGAAAAGGTTTGCCAACTCCTGTTCTAATGCCACCTTCCCAGGGAGGATTTTCCTGACCTCATTTAAAATGAGAATCCACTGGATGTGGAGAAAAGGGAACCCTCATACACTGTTGGTGGGAATGTAAATGGTACAGCCACTATGGAAAACAGTATGTAGGTTCCTCACAAAATTAAAAATAGAACTTAACATATGATCCAACAATTCTACTTCTAGATATGAAAAAACCAAAGTGTTCAAAAATGGATGGATAGAGAATATATGCTATATCTCACAATGGAATATTATTCAGCCATAAATTGATCAGCCACTGATCAATTTCATCATGTTTAGCTCATTTACATTCTTTACATTTAGAGGCTATTTTTTCCAACGTGCATAAGTCTAAGTTAAATTGAGATCTGCGGCACCTTTGATTTCTTTTAAAAATTCAGGGAATTGGGCCTCCCTGGTGGCACAGCGGGCTAAGCACAGCGCTGTGGAGCTGTTGAGTTCAATGCCTGGCTGGGGAGATTGCCACATGGCACAGCAGACCTCTACTGCCTCTCCTGCTGCTCCTCTCAGCAGTGTACTTCAGTCGATCTGCCTGTTCTGGTGAACCCTCTCACCACCCCACAACTCTGGCCTGCACCCCAGCTTGTATGCAAAAATTAAATTAAATTTAAAAAAATTTCAGGGAATTAAGGGCAATAGCAGCAGCCAAGGCAGAAAAGATTCAGTATTAGCAACTGACCCTTCAGAATGGGGATGAGAAGGAAGAGAGAGGCAATGTTATTAGGTTTGTCTACTTTAAGCCAAAATTAATCCTAAAGCTGAATGGCTGCTGTCAATTAAAAAAAAATACTCCTTGGGAGAAGCTCCTGGGAAAAGCAGGAAGCTTAAGGCAGCAGAAATAGTTTGAATTCTTGGCATGCATCCAGAGTTATTTTCCAGTCCCTCCGCAAATCTTCATTTTCTCCCACAGCTCTTGGTATCACATCTTACAACTGCATGTGGTTCTACAACAATCCCAAAATAAAGAATTTAATTTAAAAAATACATTTCCAAGGATTTGGCTCTGCTTATCTATGTATTCTGAAGGACACAGGAAAGCGAAAAAACACACATATTGTCAGTGTTGTGGGCTAATCACATATAATGTCTTCATAGAACAATAACCCTAGAAATTTAGGCTGAAGGTACAATGATACAGCATCTGTAACTGACTTTTAAAAGCAAATTGTTTGTAAGTCTTCAGTTTTCTTATACTCAATACAAACCCACTTCCCCACGTCATACCCACTAGGATGGCTACAATCAAAAAGTCAATTAATTATAACTGTTATTGGTGAGGATCTCGAGAAATCAGAACTCTCATACCCTGAGGGCAGGAATGTAAAATGGTCACAACCACTGTGGAAAACAGTCTGCCAGTCTCTCAAAGACTTAAACATGGAGTCACCACATGAACCAGCAATTTCATTTGCTCCGAGGTAAAGAAAACATATGTCCACACAAAAACATGTACCCAAGAAGCCACAGCAGTATTATTCATAATAACCAAAAAGTGGCAACAACCCAGCTGTCCATCAACCAAAGAAAGCCGTCGCACATGCATACGATGGATTGTTGATTTGGCAATTAAAAAATGAAGTGCTGATGTACACTCTACCATGAATAAATGCCCAAAACGCCACCAATCACAAAGACAAAATATATGATTCTATTTATATGATGTATAAAATAGGCAACTCTATAGAGACAGAAAGCAGATTGGTGGTTGTCTAAGACCAGAAAAATGAGTGTTTGGGGGAAGTAACAACTAAAGAGTCTGTGTTTGTGTTGAGAATGATAAAATGCTTTAAAGTGATTGTGGTGATGGTTGTACAACTATGTGAATATACTAAAACCACTGAATTATACACTTTAAATGGATAACTTGCATGGTATGTGTATGTGTATCAACAAGTGGTGTTAGAAAAACTGGATACCCTGATGCCAAAAAAAAAAAAAATGAAACTAGATTACACTGGTCAATAGTGAGATCATAACTGACTTTAAAAGGCCCTAATCTGTAGTATCTTGGTGTGCTGAACAAGAATATAACCCTGAAATTTTTTTATTAGCTCTCATTTAGAAGATATTTCATATAATTCATGTTATATGTTTCACCATGTAAATTTATCCAGAAGGACTGCAACAACATCCTAAATCAGCCTAGAATGATGTAATATTGCATCGCAGTGCATAATACCATCATGCACACATCATCCAGAGTTGATTGTATCATTTTCTGATGCAATGCAATACTACCCGCAGGCAGCTGCTGAAGTAAGCTGATGTGAGCAGTACACATATAAAGCCCTTTCGGGAAGGTTGAGCATTGAAAAGATTTCAGACTTTGTGTGAGACAGTTGAAGCTACTGTTCCATAGAATTGTTATTATTTTATCCATTTAGGCACAATACAGAACAGTAATGCCTTGAAAGTGTGTTTATAGCATGGACAATTTCTGCTCTATTTGTGGGGAAGTGACAGTTGCCAACCAGAAGTATCACTTCTCAAGTGAAGAAGGCTTATCATCTTTACTTCGGATGCAAGGTTGGTGACCAAGACAAGCCTTGGGCCCCGCATACATGCTGTACTACATGTACAACACAGCTTTCACAGTGGTTAAATGGCAAAAGACCATCAATGTCGTTTGCAGTCCCCATGGTGTGGAGAGAGCCAACCAACCACATAAAAGACTGTTACTTAGGCTTGGTTCCTCCTCTTTCTGGCGGAATGATGAAGCAAAAGAAGTCGAGAATAGTCTACCCAAACATTCCGTCTGCAGTGAGATGACCAGTTCAACAATTTGCTGCAAGGTGATGTGAAACAAGCATGGAATGCTTTTCGCCTAGTGTCCACAAACTTTCTTGGGAACATTAGGGCAGAAAACTACAAGGGACTAGTAGAAGACATGCTGATGCACTATCAGAAACTTGGCTGCAATATGTCTCTAAAGATCCACTTCCTTCATTCCCATCTGGATTTCTTCCCTGCAAACTGTGGTATGGTTAGTGATGAACATGGTGAACGTTTTCATCAAGATATCACATCAAAGGAACAAAGATACCAGGGGAAATGGTCCACTACAATGCTGGCTGACTGCTGCTGGACACTCCCCAGAGATGCTCCTGAACAGCTATACAAGAGACAAGCGAAGAAATCTAAGAAGTAGTCTATGACTTGATTTTTTTACAGGTATTAACCATAGGCCTGTTATTATTGGCATGTATTTCATGATGTAAACATTCATTTATTGCAGATTACAAAAAAAAAAAAACCTAGAGCCAAAATTAGAATTTGACTGTCACATTCGTGTTGAGCACATACAAATTGATAGGAAATGACTAATCTTATTTCAGTAACATGATTTTTGTAAAAATTTGTTGATCAGTGATTGGCATGCATTTCGTGGTGTAAACATCCATTTATTGCAGATTACAAAAAAAACTAGAGCCAAAATTAGAATTTGATTGTCATTTGTGTTGAGCACATACAAATTGATAGGAAATGACTAATTTTATTTCAGTGATATGACTTTTGTAAAAATTTGTTGACCAGTGTTATCATCTCACACCTTACAGAAAAATAAACTCAAAATAGGTTCAAGACATGGATGAAGACCCAAAACCATTAAACACATTGAAGAAATAATTGGCAAAATGTTCCACTGCCCTAGTTTCAGTGATGTCTTTATATATTCATCTCCTACAGCAAGAGAAACATGAATATAAACAAATGGGACTACATCAAACGAAAAAGCTTCTGCACAGAGTAAAAAACAAAACAAAAACAAACTATCAGTAAAACAAAACGACACCCTCCTGAATGGGATAAAACATGTGCACATCATACTCTGTCAAAGGGTTGATAGCCAAGCTATGTAGAGAATTCACACAATTCAACAAAAAGAAAACAAACAACCCAAACAAAAAATGGGGAGAAGAGCTAAACAGACACTTCTCAAAGAAGACATACAGATAGGCAACAGGCATGTGAAAAAATATTCATTATCACTTCTCATGAGGGAAATGCAAATCAAAACCACAATGAGATACCACCTCACACCTGTGAGAATGGCCCATATCGGAAAGACCAGAAACAACAAGTGCTGGTGAGGATGTGGAGAAAAAGGAACCTCCAACACTGTCTGGTCTAGCCCCTATGGAAAACAGCAGCATGTGGTCCAGCATTTCCACTCCTAGGTGTCTGCACAAAGAATGCCAAAATACTAATTTAAGGTGATATATGCACTCCTATGTTCCTAACAGCATATTTACAATAGCCAAAGTTTGGAAACAACCTAAGTACCCAAGGACAGAGGAATGGATTACAAAAAATTGTGATATTGAAACACAATGGAATACTACTCTGCTATAAAAAGATGAACTCTTGCCTTTTGCAATAACATGAATAGAACTGGAGGGGCTCATACTAAATGAAATGTCAGGTACAGGATGGTTTTACTTATATGTGGAATATAAAGAAATAAAACAAAGGATCAGACAAAACTAAACAAATAACCAACCCTAGAAATCTGACTGTGGAACTGAGACTACAATTTGGGGAGAGGAAGGGGGCAGAACAAAGTGGGGAGGGGGCCAATGCACTATGTGAGTGCCTTGGGTATGGTGTGGTGACATAATCTGAGGAGGGTATGATCCCATGCTCCTGAATCACATAGACTGTTGTAGTTACCTCAGTAAAATGAAAAAGCACCTAAAAATACATGGACAAATAAATATAGCTTACTACTTGAACTCTAAATAGAGACTGAATAACACCAACCCTCATTAAGAAGATGCCTTTGCTGCTAAGTGAAATAAGTCAGGTCAAGAAAGACAAAAAGTGCATGAGTTCACTCATTTGTGGAAGATAAAGAAACAAAGCAACTGAACAAATAAAACAAAGTCCAGACACAGAGGATGACTGGTAGTTTCCAAAAAGGAAGGAGAGTGGGGGAAGGGGTGTGAATAAGTAGGTAAAGGGGGTGATTGTATGTTGATGGATGGAAGCTAGACTTTTGTGGGTGATCATGACAGTGTATACAGACATCAATTTTAAGGCAGTACTCCTAAAATTTTTATAATGTTATAAATCCATGTTACCCCAATAAAAATGTATTTTAAAAGGAGAAAATGATGATGAACTTGACCTGTCTTAAGTTTTGACCTCACCAGTTAACTCTCGGGGTTGCCTTCTTTCCCTATTAGTGAGTTAGGGAAATGACCAATAAACAGAATACGAGGCATTTGACAGAACATAAAGTGCTACATAAATTCACAGTAATAAACTCACTTGATGCCCAAATAGCCTAACAGCCAAGGAGAAAGGAAAGCAGTGAGGCTGGAGGAGGGCCAGAGCAGGAGGGTTGCTCGCAAACTTTCTCGTTTCTCTTGCTGTAGCTCTCTTGGTAGCAAAATGGATCATCTTGAGCACACTCTGGGCACTCAGAATGGTGAAAATGGCTCTTAGGTATTTTGCAAAATATGATATGATAAAAATAAAAGGACTCAGAAGCACTGAGGGGCCATTTGGAGGGCCAGGTGAGACACAAGGTAGAAGGGCTGTTTTTTCTTCCCTCTTTATTAGCAGGAACAATAAATAAACCCACTGCTGCAACTTTGGACCATTTCATGCACAATTTTCAGTTAAGATTCAATGCCAGGGAAGCATTTCTGTGACAGCACCTAAATAATTCACAACTGCTCAAACTATCTACCAGGAACCCACATCAAAGATACACCCACTCTCAGATACACCATGTGGGTGTCTCTATGGAAATTCCTGAAGACAGGGGCCTGTCTGCTACTCACCTGGCAGGTGGAAAACCTGCTTCTCTGGTAGGGCCCCTTCTGCAGGAACTGCTTAGGGTTAACACCTCTGGAGATTGCATCTTCCAGGTCTTAGAAGTTCAGATCTCAGGCTCCCCTTTACTGACGAGGTGCCTTGGGACAGGATACATCTCTGTGACCCATTATCCTAACCTGTAAAACATGGGTATTAATTCCCACTTCAAGGAAATTAATGAGGTGAGTTCATTAAGGATCAATTGAGAGGACTAAATCAGACCCAACTGCTTAACATGGAGGCTGACACCGTGTAAGTGCTCAACAGATGTGAGTGATCACAGTTGCTGTAGTCATTGTGGTTTGGTAAAGTGTGTTCATTTCTTTATTTGTTCAGCTAACCAGTATTTGTATTAAGCACCCACAGTGTCCCAGGCACTGGGCCTGAGCTAAAACTGGGATGCAGCACCCCGCTGATGGAGCTCAATAAACCTCGTGGATATTGAGGTGCCTCAATACTCAAGCACCCAGGGAATGAATAAATAAATAAACACTCATCAAACACATTAAAAACGTGACAAGGGGCAATGGGATTGGGAATGTCGCTGTAGAGAAAAGACTCAGATGGCGTGTGTGATAAGGCAGTAAATATTTACTGGCTTAGTAAATGCTTACTAGCTGGTCAACTAATTCATTGGAAAACCTTTCTAAGGTCTTCTGCAAAACTGAGCAGAGGGACTATGTGGTCATTTCCACCCCTACCACCCTAGCCAGAGCAAATCTCTGGATCTTCCTTTCTGCTCCCTGCCCTCCCGCCTCCCTGCAGGCCAGGCCTTCTGTCTCCTTGCCCTTTAATCTCTGGGGCCCTCTGGGACCTAAGTAAGTAAGAATCACACATGTCAGATGTCTTTCAGTATCTCTGACTGCTTTTCACACATCACTGAGGGAGTAGAATTTTAAACAGGACCCTTGGGAGGAAAGGTTCTCTCAGCAGACACCCAAAGTCTGGAGTGGTCAGGAATGGTCAGAGAAGGGGGAGTGCATGGGAGGGGTCATCATTTATTTCAGTCACTTTGCAAAGGAGGGACATCAAATGATACAATGGAGGAAGCAGTGAGGATACTCCCCCAATCATTCAACACAAATATAAGGCCACCAAGGACAATAAAGAACCTTAAAGAAACACAAAGTGGGCTCCAATATTTCTGAAGGTTTTCAGAATCTGAGACCAAAAAAAAACAATGTATCTGACCTCTAGCTCTAGAAGTGTTAGCCAAGTTACCCTGCACAACAGCTTTCCAGGACATTTGGTCAATACAAACTACACCCAGGGGGGTTGTCATTTTTCCCCAATAAACAGTGGCCAATAATGTTTTTTGAAAGGAAAAAGAAAATCCTAGAAGGCTGCACCAAAAACTTTTTAGAGAGTAGTGACCTCTGAGGAGAACATCTGGGATCAGGTGTAGGAGTAAGATTTACTTTTCACTGGATAACCTTATGTATTACCTAAACTTTTACTATATGCTATACAATATTTAAAAGACAAGATATCCAAAATAAAGGATGGGGAGGAGAAGAGAAATAAACAGATTCTCTTAAGCTGTTTATTATCAATTATTACCACTTTGGGGAATTAATTTCCTTTTTCCAAATCATTATGTATAAAACAAATTACACACCACAAGCAAGTGGGATTAATCATAGGTATGTAAGGCCGGCTTGACATTCAAAAGTCAATTAGTGTAATTTGTCACACCAGTAGACTAAGAATGAATATCACATGATGACATAAGTAAATGCAGAAAGAACATTTGGCAAAATTCAATACCCATTCATGATTTAACCACAACAACAGCAAAACAACTCAGGAATGAGGGAAACTTCTCAACTTAAAGATCTATTAAAAAGTCTATAGCTAATAGTAGAGTGAATGAGGGGAAACTTGAAACTTTTCCACAAATTAGGAATTAGGCAAGGATGTCCCCCTCTCACCAGTCCTTTTCAACACTGTAGTGCAAGTCCCTGCTAATGCAATGAGGCCAAAAAGAAAAGAAAGAAAAAAAAAAGAAGAAGAAGAAGAAGAAGGAAAGTGTATATGGATTGGGAAGGAAGAAATGAAACTGTCTTTGTTCACAGAGGCCAAGATGGCCTATGTGAAAAAAATCAACAACGAAAAAAGGCTCTCGGAACTAATAAGCAATTATATCAAGGTGGTAGGATACAAGGCTATGTACAAAAGTCAATCTCTTTCCAGCAATGCACACTGGAATTTGAAGTTAAACCACATAGGTCACTTCCTTAGGTACAAAGAAAGACCACAGTAACGCTAACTGAGCTCTCGTAAAACTGAAGCCAAAGCAGCTATGGAAACGGAAGTAGGAATGCTGGTCCCAGCTTGCTCTGCCACTCGCCAGGTGAAGCGCCTTTCCCCTCTAGGACTTCAGGTGATCCAGAGAACAAGGCAGCATTGGACTAAAAATACAAAACTTTCCAACTTTCTAAGACTTCTCTGAGAATAAAGGCAAATGCCTATTTTTCAAGATGCCTTACTCTGTATTTAATATAACAAAATTAATACATACTTACCAAAAGTTAAAATGGAACAGAACTATGTAGAGAAAAGTGGTTCAATGTCCTGTGCTGTCCCCTTTCTCCTTCCAGTATCAACCACCCTTAAGAAATGAACACTGTGCTGTATGATATGGTAGCTACTAAAATCGGGTTTTGATGAATTACAAGTAAATAACATTGGCATGCTATCTTCCTTGATGATTATCCTCCAAAGGAATATAAGCCCTCGAAGAAGACACCCTTGGGTTGCACATCTGGCAAGAAACTTTTTAAAAGATTTACATCTCAAAGGGTCAGAGAAAGAATTTACAGTGCCTAAAATAAATGCTGTACCAAAAAGGTCAAGGACCTGAGTCAGGAAGAAGCCCTTCTAAAGCTTAATCAAGCTGAGGACAACTTCGAGTCCCTCCCGCTCACAAGTGCAGCTATTTGATGAATAGCATGGAAGTATGCTGTTCTCTGCTCCCTTCTTCTCTCCTTGTCCCTTCCCTCCCCTCCCCTCCCCTCCCCTCCTCTCCTTTCCCCTCTCTCTTAGTCTCCCTCCCGCCCCACCCCCATCACTTCTGTTTCTATATCTCTCCATTTTTTTCTACAAAGAACAAATTTGGGTCCCCCCAGTACATGTTTCCTTGGAGTATTACAGGTCTCTGTGAAACCTGTGCCAAACTGGATTCAATCATCTGTCAGTCAGCTGTGTGACCCTTGGCAAAGTATATAAGTCTTTCTGATTAAGTTTCCTAACTGGCTTTCTTTGTAAGTTAGCTCTAAGGATAGACTAAGATAACAAACGTCAGCTACCCAGTACAGGCTGCAGTCAGTACGGACCGGACCGGGGTATCTGCCCAGCACACAATGAAGACTTCATTCCACTGGGAGTGCCCTGAGATGACGACCCTGCCCTGCGGCAACAGCTGATTGGTGGCTGGTGGAGAGAGGCCCAGATATCCTTGCTATTTGGAGCCGAATTCAGAGACCCCTTGTGACTGAATCAAGGAGATGCAAATGTGTGTGTTGTGTAAATGTACTGACAAGAAGAGAAAATGTATCTGAAAAGAAACCCAGAAGTAATGAAGCAACCGCAGGGACATGAAGAGAGTGGAAGTAGAGAAACAGCTAGGCCAGGGCACCTCTGTTGTCTATTAGCAATGAGATCTGGCAGTCCTTGGTTCCTTAAAATAGCCCAAAAGTCCCTCCAGTAAATTTCAATTTTTGTTTAACAAAATTCAGTATGTTTCTATTATCGGCCACCATAATAATTTGAACCAGAGCAATTGCCCAGGGCATAGTGGATATTCATTTAGCATCACTGCCCCCAACACCTACTCCATTAAATATCAGCTTCACAGCAGCACAGGTTTCAATCAAATTACTGGGGGAAATTTTTAAAAATTAAATGACATACCATCGAAAATTTAGTCACACACATCCCAGGTAGATGCTCAATAGTCCTAAGAGGTTAGTGGCTACCAGGTGGGACAGCACACGCAGAACAGTTTCATCATCTCAAAGCCTTTCTCGCACAGCACAGCCCTAAGAGCATACGGAGGCCTCTGTCAACTGCCCTCACCTCTGTTCAACACCTGCTGGCTGAAGTCCCCAAAGGATTTACCTCAAGCCTTCTCTGGTTGCACTCAGGACTAACCTAATAGGTTAACGGAGCGAGTTACCTTGGACAGGTTTGCCCGTTTCCTGATCTGTAATTAAGGAAAACTTGCCTCATCACCGCTCCGACTGAACATCACATTGATAGACCCGCTACCACACCCAACAGCACATAAAAGTTTAAAAGCACAACTAAGAACTCAAAATCACCAGCTTCCCTCAAGATGGTGATCTTCAAAGCTCACTAAGGCAAAGTCTGAGTGCAAAGTACTCAATGTGGCGGCAGCCCTCGTGCCCGCCTGCACTGTGCAGGAGCTTCTCTTCTCCAGCCTTCTCCCTTTGCAAAGCAGCAGAGGCAGCTCCTCCCAAGGCTGCCCGCCTGTGACTATGCGGACATCTCTTTTCACAAACCTGTCCCTTTCAGGGGCAGCTCTTTGTGCCCACTTGTGTCTGTTGCAAGCATTCTTGACTTCCCTTTTTATAATAAAACTGCCCTATGAATATTAAAAAAAAAAAAAGAAAGCAAACAACTCAATGTGTCTTACCTCTAGCTCTGGACATGTAGCCAAGCTGATCCTGCAAAATAATTCTTCAGGTCATTTTGGCCCACAAAATCACACTTCAGTGGGGCTGTCTTAGTTATTCCTTAATAAAAAGTAATCAATATTGTTTCCTAGATTCCAGGTGTCTACTCCATTGTCAGCATAGTCTTAGAGGTAATTGCCAACTTCCTGCTGCATATTATGACCTCACTGACAACAAATAAATTACAATGCACTTTTTAGTTCCCCACAAACACCATGCTTTTGTCTACACTCAGCCTTCTGCTAGGATGCTCTTCTTTCCCTAACCACTCCTTCTCAACATACTCCTCACAATTTGTTGGCCAGACAATACCTACTTTTTCTTACAAACATTGTCTCTTCAAGAAATCCTAGATTAGGAATCAGTAGTCATGCCAAAATTTCTATATAGGGGACACTTTGAGGGTGAAAATCTGGCAGGAAGCAAGGCTGGGGATGTGAGTACAATCACAGTTTATAGCAAGGTAGAATTTTGGCTGAGTTGTTCACAAGAAGAGTAAAGTTACTAAGATGCTCTTATTCACACAATGTGAGAAAATATCAGTGATTCATTTCAATGAATATTCTTTTGAGGAGTAGAACTTTGGAGGAGGGATAAAAAGAGGGTTACACCTTCTCCCAAGCCACACTCTGACTCTACTCTTAATTCTTCTATTTGCTCCACTAATGTTCTGGTGGTTTTCTATCACAGCAATATCACCTTGAACCTGTTCATGTGTCAGTCTTCTCTACTAAACTGGAAAGGATCATATTCCTATTGATTGTTGTCTCTGGTACCCTGACTTGTCTTAACTAAGGTGATCAGTGAGTGTTTGTTGGATGGATGGATGGATGGATGGATGGATGGATGGATGGACAGGTAGGTGAATGCGTGACGGGTAGATGGGCTGGTTGATGCATTTATTGGAGGATGGATGGAGATATGGGAGGGAACACATTGCTAATCTTCAATTCTGCCTTCAGACAAACTTCCTAAATGGCAAAGACTTTGAATCTCAAAATCAATCCCCCCCTTTCTCTCTCTCTCCATTTCCAGTAACACAAAGAAAATGTTTTATATTTAATAACTGCTCAATACAAAGGTTGGCATTTCCCACCCAGTGAGTACACTTACTGAGTCTTTAAAGAAAGAATGGGGGAAGAAAGAAATCTTTACAATAAATATTGGATAATTGCATTAAAAACTTCCATTTCTCTAGTGGAGGTACAATTTGGAGATAAACCTAAACCACCTTCTTCTCTCTGGCATATGATTAAAATCTGCTTTGTTCTTCTAATTTGCTATTCTCAAATCACCACACTGCTGCTGGCACTGCAAAGTCAGACTTCACCGCTGCCCTTGAATTACTGTATTTTTCCTCCTTTTCTTTTAATCAGCACTGAAACAAAAGGTGCCAGCTACAACACCTGGGAGAGAAACTGTGTCTCCAAACCTGAAGACAAAAGGTATCACTCAAGGTGCCCCATGTACCACGATGCCCCTCAGCAGAAGACATTTCCCTTGCGTTTTGGGAACACAAGAGGTGAAGTTATCCTTGACAAGACTCCAGGTGGTACGAAGTGTTTTTTCATCCCCTGACTCTAGAGATTTTATTACTCTTCTGCCTAAACCTTCAAAACAGAAAGAGCCTGGCAAGGGTGTTTCTGGTGCTTACTCAAAAAACACTATGTTTTCACATTTTTCTAGAAGTTCTCGAAGTACCATGGTGTGGAATTGCTAATATTTCACCTTTTCCAGACTCAGTCTCAAAACTACAAGGTAAATTACCTTAGAGAAGAGATTGAAATTGTATTGACATCATCCTTCCTCTTTTTTTCTTTGCAATTTCTTGAGAGTTAATTTGAAATTTCAAAATACAGGCAGTATCTGTACTATGGCAAACATGGAAAGGGAAGGAGATGTTATATCTCAATATCTAGTTTTGTCTGATAACAAAATATTCATAAATACACGAGTTGACCACAATTTTCATTTGGATATATACTGAGCCACATGTGGACTAAAAGAAAGTAACTGGGACAATGAAGCTGTGTCCCTAGACAACAATTCTGAGACACAAATATACTTTCTTTACCCAGAAACATGGTCAGTGTATGCTTTTTCCCCTTGTGCTATTAACAAGGTTGTCAATGGAAAATTATCACATCACTGACACAAGCAAGAAAGATTCACAACCAAAATAATGATAGCATTTAGTACAGAGGTGCAACCCTAAAAATCAAGACATCATACCCCATCCTAATTTTGCTAAATAAGCAACCTTAGGCAAATCACATAACATCACTGGATCTCAACTAGCTAGTCCCTATTATTAATATACTACTCAGGATATGAAGACATGTATGAGTGAAGAAAAAAGATGCTGCTAAACAAAGAACCAAAGAACCCAACACTACCATAACATGTAGATGACATCTAAATCCTGATCACAAGGAGACAAACAGTATTTTCATTTTAATATACATATGGACCAGCTTGAAAAATGATATCATCCAATAACATCAAAGAATAATAATTAGTTAACTTAATTAGGTTTTTGTTCTCTGTTCTATTAATAAGGCTACTTAGTTACTGATATTTTTTTAAGACTGCTTAATTTTATCATCAATCCATTAGTATATGATATTGGATATGAATTCTCATTTTGTGTGTGAAGACCCTGAAACATTTTCATCAATGTTTACCACCAAGGCCTTAGAGCATCGAATTATGTGTCTGAG
This sequence comes from Scalopus aquaticus, assembly GCA_004024925.1. Classification (NCBI taxonomy): domain Eukaryota; kingdom Metazoa; phylum Chordata; class Mammalia; order Eulipotyphla; family Talpidae; genus Scalopus; species Scalopus aquaticus. The sequence goes on along the minus strand of PVIJ01002041.1, from coordinate 82,843 downwards.
AGGAGCGATAATAAACTAAACCCTGATCTGTTAACATGCTAATTGCTTCCCTCCCCTCCCCAAACCATAGCATAATATATAGATATATTCAGACAAACCTAAACCTCTATTGTACATCTAAGATCCAGATTGTTACATTACTAATGCTAGATTATTTCTGTGAGTGATTTTACAGAGCTTGAATTTATTTTACTTAATATTCACAATAACCTTCTGGAAATGAAGTAGAAAAAAAAATTTGCCATAGAAGATATTTGAAATATATTTATATATTTATTTAAACATTAAAGGAAGGCTAAATTACTGCAGCATAACTTAAAAGGCATAACTTATAACCATATAACAATTAACTTTAATTTTGTATCATGTTGATAGGATTTTAAAGTGTGTATTTTTTTAATGTTCATGGAACAGTCTCAAAGGGATAACTCCCCAAGCCCTTCCCTGCTGGTCTAGTGGTTAGGATTTGGTGCTCTCTGGCAAAGGGATAAATTCCCTGAAGTGAAATTTCTGTATATTTAAACTCAGAACCTTAAAACTAAGAGAAATTTTTTTTTCCTTTTGCTAGTCCAACCCAGGAAATGAGGATTAAGAAGAAGAAAATACTTTCCATTGATAACTCTGATTTAGCTATTGAATTCACAAAAAGAAAATTTTGTTCAGGTTGGAGTTGCCTAACAAAGGAAAAAAGATCCAATACACTTGGAAAGAATTCCAGAGCTCATAATGCATTGGTTCTATAAGGATGTTCCTGGCAGAAATACAAACAGAAAAGGAAGACCCCCTTTCATGCGGTGTTGTTCCTCCTACTTGGCTTCCACGCTGCTAGCAAGAATACTGGGAACTTTTTTATTTGTGTCTTCACAGGAGACCTCCCTGTTGACTTCCATTCCTTATATCTAGCCTTCTAGTGGGAATCCTCTACCCAGATACCCTACAGGCGCCTCACCATCAACATGTCCAAAATGGAACTCATCATTCTCCTCCCTCCCCTACTTCTCTAGCCTAGCTCCTCAGGTAAGAGCTGGAATCTCACCAGCTTCACGGTTACCTGATTTGTGCATTTGCATGGAGACCCATACTTGCTTTAATGGTCTAATGTCACAGTCTTGAAATTCTGAACAATTTTTTAACAAAGGACCCCACATTTTCATTTTGCAGTGTGCCACAAAAATTATGTAGTGACTCCTGTCTCACATGGAGTGAGACTGCCATTATTCCTGTCACTGAAACCACCTGCCTGAAACTCACTCCCTAGTCTCCCTTCCTTCACCTCCAATCATGCTGTTTCATGCCCAGGGTTTGTTATCAAGCAAGGGTTCATCTTACTTGGAATGTGTTTTTCCACTTTTCCAAAGTCGGCTTCCACTTGCCCTTTAATTATTAATCAAGATTCATCTCTAGCAGAGACACTTATTGGTGGCTCAGTCTGATGCAGATGCCTTCTCTGGCCCTCCACTTGCACATACAGATGGAGATGTCTCCATGTAAGTCATTTTCCTCTCGTATCACTGCCCCGTCTATCCCCCAGTGAGCCTTCTGATAGTCTGCTTTGTTCTCTTTTTATCTCTACATCCCGACTCTGTGGTTGGCATACAGAAGATAGTTTTTAATGTTTATTAAATGAGATAGATGTTATTTCAAAAAAATTCACTAATTCACTTTTGAAAAACATAATTGTTTGATCTATACAAATGTTCTTTTCTTTCAGAATGAGTTTTGCTTCTAAAGTGAGATTCTCATTTCCATCCTGCTTCATCAAAGCAGACAGCTCCAGAGATTATATTACACATCAAATTCATTTTTCACTGTTCTCCAGGGCCACTGTCCCTCAGGGTCACTTCTGCAAATGAGAACAGCTGGGCCCCTATGCCCCTGGGAGTTTCCAGGCACTGCTGGCTTATACACATGATTTATTTGTGCTGAGAAGTTTCCAGAGTTCCCTACAATGTCATAAAGAGTCCAGGATACAGGAAAGCAAGAGTGAGAAGTGAGGTCCAGAGGAACAATAAGTCTCTCCTCACCCCCAACCCCCTGTGCTTGCAAGGGCTATTGAACACAACATCAGATTGGCCATTATAGGAAATCCTGTTCAAAAAACAATCTCTTGATGTGGCTGGGTAGGGGGAGGAAAGGAATATCCCACCCCCAGCATCAGTGTCTAATCAGCACTCTAACCCATCTGTGACAGAAACATCTACAAGGATTTCTTTATTCAGTCACCCATGAACATTGACTGAACATCTACTGAGGGAAATGTGCTGGTTGAGGCATTGCCAGGGGAGATAAGGGCCAAAAAAATCCCACAATGAATAAATTAAGAATAGTATGATAAGACAGATAAGTCCCATAACTCTCTATTCCAGATGTGTTCCACAATCCAACAGCAGTAGCACCTTGAAGCTTGTTAGAAAAATCAAATTCTAGGGTTCTCCTACAACTTTCTGAATCAGAATTTGCATGTTTAGAATAACACAGAAGTTCCACATGAACCTCAGAGACTGAGAAACACTTACACATCTCTCCCAGAACTGAACTCTTTTGAGCCTAAATCAAGTTCAACCCTTAGTTGTAAACCTACCCCAATGGTTCCTAATCATAATCCCATGTTCCCCAGCTCCGGATTCCACATCTGGCTCTCTGCTATTCACAGAAGGAGCAACTCTAATCCTTCATTACACAGTGTAGGAACTTAAAGAGGAATTTATTATCTATCCAATGCTTAAGACTTAAGCATGTGAATCTCAGATTCAATTCTCTCTGGTACAAAGTCTGATATTTCCATCCCTGCAATGTTTTTAAGTCTTCCCAAAATGGTTACCCAGAAAAAGAAGCAACAATTTAATAATTCAATTGACTAATGGACCTGATTCAAATGATTTACATTTTAAACACTTAATGCTTTTATGTTGTACATTTTTCATAATCAAAATAAGGGTCTCAAAATAAGACATGGCTTGATCTAATTTTTAGAGTTGGAAAAAAGTCAAGGTTTAGCTGGGAACAAGTTAAGTGGAAAATGTTTTCTGAGCCTTGTTCTATTTTTAACATTGTAACACACACACAATTACCATTAAGAATTCCAAATATACATATACAGATTTTTCATGTACACACTGAGTGCTTTTTATTTCATTGATATCATTTCAAAAACTTGTAACTTGCCATCTTGGAGGACCAAGATGCCTGGACATCCTGTTTTGGTTTACTTAAGGTTTTTTTCCAGGAAGTTCAGTAAATTGACAGTCACCAAATATCTTTAATGCATGACTCACTCAAAGACAGCTGGATTCTCACATCTGCTTCTTCAGTGTTTTACAATATCACATATCATGCTGCCTCTAGAAAATTCTACTGTACACTTGTGAGGAGAAAGATAAAGGAAAAAGTAAAAATCTCAACAAGGGTGGTAAGACAATTCAAAGCGGGAGAGGGGTGTTTCAACAACTGATATCCACAAGAAAAAGAATAAAGTTTGAAATCTCTAACTTATATCAAAAATTAACAAAAATTAACTCAAAATGGATCAAAGAGAGGGGATGGCTGTTACTGAGTACAGGTTTATTTGGAGAATGATGAAATGTTCTAGAATTAGAAAGTGGTGATGGTTTAACAACCTTAAGAATATACTAACTGAATTGTACAGCTTACAGTGTGAATTATTACCATTAGGTGAATAATTATCATTATGTGAATTTCATACCAATAAAATAATGAATTAAAGACATAAGTGTAAGAGCTAAAACTATAAAACTGTTATAAGAAAATATAAGCAAACGTCTTCATGACCTTATTAGGCAATAGTTTGTTAGCTATGATACCAAAACACAACCAACAAAAGAAAACTTAGATAACTTTGATTTCTTCAAATTTTTTGAAACCATCGAAAAAGCAAAATGACATTTTTTAGAATAGGAGAAAAATATTTTCAAATCATTTATAAAATAAGGTTTGTACGCAGAATATTTAACAAACTCTAAAAACTCAATAATAAGTAGCTAATCCAGGCCTTCCTTGTGGCGCAATGTGTTAATTCACAGCACTATGAAGCTATCCAGAGCCTCTGCAGCAGGAGTTCAATCCCAGCCAGGGAGCTTCTCACGTGACATGGCAGACCTCTCCTGCCTCGCCCCGTTGCTCCCCTCAGCAGTGTACTTCAGTCGATCTGCCTGTTTTGCTCCCCACTCTGTCTCTGGTGAATCCTTTCACCCTCCCCCCACACCTCTGGCCTACATCCCAGCTTGTATGCAGAAATAAATAAATCTTAAAAAAAAAAAAAGTAGCTAAGCCAATGAAAAATGAGCAAAGCATCCAAGCTGATAGTTTTCAAAAAAGATATACAGGGCCTTCCTGGTGGTGCAACGGTTAAGCTCTACGCTGTGGAGCTGTTGGCAGAGCTGTTGGCAGCAGCAACGCGAGTTCGACACCCAGCCGGGGAGATTCCCACATGGTGCAGCAGACCTCTCCTGCCTTGCCTGCTGCTCCCCTCAGCAGTGTATTTCCTCTATCTGCCTGTTCTGCTCTCCATTCTGTCTCTGGTGAACCCTCTCGCCGCCCCACGCCTCTGGCCTGTACCCCAGCTTGTATGCATAAATAAATAAAAATCTTTCAAAAAAAAAAGGTATACAAATAGCCAATAAGCACATGAAAAGATGTTCAGCATCATTAGCCATCACGGAAATACAAGTCAAAACCCCAATGAGATACTACTTCACACTAAGACAGTTATCATGAAATAAGCAAATAATAACAAATTTTGGCAAGGATGTGGCTGCTGGTGGGAATGTAAAAAGAGTACATTTGCTTGGGAAATAAAACAGGTGGGCAGTTCTTCAAAAGGTTACACATGGAGTTACCATAAATTAGTAAATTCACTCCCAGGTGAAATTCACTCAAGAGAAATCAAAGTTGTCCATACAACAACTTTTATAGGAATCACAACATTATCACAACAGCCAAAAGGTGGAAACAACCCAACTTTTCATCAACTGCTGAGTGGATAAGCAAATTCCATAAGCATGATGAAATACCATCCAACAATAAAAGGAAGAAATACTTCTACATGCTAACATGTATGAACCCTGAAAAAATTATGTAAATGAAAGTAGACAGATACAAAAACTATTAAATGATTTCTTTTTTATCAAGTGTTGGCAAAAGACAAATCTATACAGAGAGAAAGTAGATTAGGGCTTACCCAGGGCTGGGAGGCTGATGGGAAAAGTGACGTATGACTGCTAACAGGCACAGGGTTTCTTTTGGGGAAGATGAAAATGTTCTGACTCTGATGATAGTTGCAGAGTTGTAGGGTAAATGAAGTTATCAAGTTTTTCTGCCCTCCCACCATTAGTGTCTATGATCAACCCCTGCGGTCCTATACACATGCCTGATGGGGGGTACCTGAAGTAGGGTGTGGGCGTGCGTGAGTGGGCACACCTGGGCCTGGACGCTGAGCATGCAAGAGCAGAGTGAGCAGAAAACAGAGTGTGGCGGCAGAGCACTGTGCTGCGGGGTGTAGCAGAGAGACCACGAGAGAATGCTAGAGAGCCCAGAAAGAGTGAAGATTCGCCCAGGACTACCTGGCCCCCTACCCCCCAAGCCCCCCGCCTGCCCTGCACCTGGTTGCCTCACTACAAAAGATAATTAAAAACCTAAAAAGCCACAGAGGACTCCAGGACTCCTCCTTTACCGGTCTCCCCAGATCATAGAAAACCTGCCCCATGCCCTTCCTGCCACTACAAAAGTTCTGTGAATACATTCAAACTATTCTTTAAGTGGGTAGATTTTATGGTATATGAATTGTATCTCACTAAAACTACTACCAAATAGGTAAAAACATCTTAGTATCATAGATCCCCTAAAAGAATCAGAAACTCCTGAGGATCCCAGACCACACTTCAAGAACCACTATTCTAAACGAGGCACCTACAGTAGGTATGGGGGGTACATGGCTAGTGGCCAGTTCCCCCTTGCCCCCTTCCAGAGAAAGTCCTGACTTGCAGGTATTGACCCCTCCTCCACACAGATCACCACCAGGAGGGCAGTGGATTGATTCCATCCACCTTCAAGGCTTGTATTTGAATCACCTTAAAGTAATCACCACTTCCCTTTCCACTGAGTGTAATCACTGGTGTAGAAGTGGGCATGTTACCTAGAAGGTCTGTCAGAAAAACTGCAGGACTTTTGTTTGGAATGCTGTGGTAAGAAATGGAACTACTGTAACATTTCACTACCAGTCCAAGTATAAAGCCACACAAAAGACAGAGCTGTCCTTGAATTAAATCCTTAACTTTGGACTTCTGGATATATGAGACAATAAAAGTCCTTAATGTTAAAACCAGTTTGAATTAGAATTTGCTAGATGAAGTTAAAAGCACCCAACAGATATGCTGTCCAAATAATTTGGAGCTAGCAGTATTATATTCTCCCTGCAGTCAATAAATACACTTTGCTTTGCTTTGAAGACATCAAAAGATAAGATCTTAGCAGGCCATTGAAATAACATTACTTTTTGTTCAGAAAATATTTAATATATAAAAAGCTGGCCCATGTAATCAATGCCTGAAAATATGGGAGCTGGGCACAGTATTTAACAAACTGTCTCCACCTTCTACTTCTTTCGTATCTGATTTTTCTGTGACTCTAAATGGCATTCTAGATGCATTCGATAAAGTGGATTGTCCTTCCAGCAGAAAAGGGATGACCGTCTGCTGGACCCCACTTGGACTTCATCAACAGGATCATATCAGAGATCCTGATACTTAGCCCACACAGGTGTTTGCAGGTGACCACCCAATTCTTGTTCCAACAGATAAGAAACTCAGGGAGCAGTAATCTTTTTTTTCCAATTAAATCAATTAGAATAGTATTTTACATTTAGTCAGTGCTTTGACATTTACAACATGCTTTCATATGCACATATCAACACTGCAACAGAGGCTGACACTTGATGAATCATTACATCCATTTTACAGATGAAAAACAGGAGGCCCAGCAAAGTGCAGTCAGAAAGTGATGAATAACTTAAAGACATTAGTCTAAGGCAAAGTCTTCTACAACTTAGGATTTCTCTAATGTACCTTCACACACTACTGGGACAATAGTCATTATTTTTTTTAGATCTTAGTATGAGCTAAGTACTAAGCATTTGACATACGGTCTTCATTTAATCCTTATTCACAAGCTCATGAAGTTCTGTGCCATCATTGTCCCCACTTTACAGATGAGGAAACTGAAGCCCAAAGAGATAAAGTGACTAGACTATCCCCAAATCATCTGGTTAGTCAAAGTTGAGCCAGGGTTCTAACCCAAGCACTCTAGAACACATGCTCTCAACCACTTTGTCATACTACCACTTCAGAGCAGAGCTTTTCCAGCTGTGCCTGCTCTAGACAAGGTGGCTTGTAGCTGCCCAGATCTCACCTTTTTGGTAAGGACTGAACTGATATTTAATAAAACAAACTACACAGGATTATCCAAAAGTTTTTCGTTCTGGAATTTGATCATACAAAGATTGCCTAAAATAAGCCAGGATTTAGATAATTTCTTATTAAACTCTCCTGATATTTTTACTGTAATAATTATATCCCAATTTGACCTTTTCTGGAAGACAATAGTGCTTTCCTAGCCAAGAGTCATTACAGATACACACACACACACACACATCTACTGCTTCCATAATTGCAAAACCCATCTCCCATTATAAAGTAAAGACTGAAGACACCAACTGCACATGTTCTAGACTCCTTGGCAGCTAGGGCATGGGTATATGACTTGATTCTGGTCAACGGGATCTAACTGGAAGACTGATAGGGTCTCTAGAAAGATAGTCCTCTGAATATAAGATGAAATACCCGCTCTTATATGGTGAGCGAGATAGCGCCAGATCAATGTACAGAACTACTACAGACACCTTATAAATCCTTGCATTTATAAGTAAAATAGCTAAAGTGCTTAGATCGAAGAGTAGAAAGATGGATAAGGTGGAAAGCACTGAGCTACCAAACAACCATGCAGTTGCTGAATAACCCTGAATAATCCTACCTCTGGACTTCTCATTAGGTAAGATAAGTCTCCTTATTCTCTGAGTCATTTTAACTAGGGTACTCTAAGAGCCAAAAGGATCCCAAGTCTCAAAAGACTGTGCTACAGTGAAGAAAGAGCTCTAGATTTTGAGTCTAGAGCCTGGGTTGGGCTCTAGGCCTGGGTTCTGGTCCACTTATTTTCTAAGTGACCCAAGTGTGTTAATGTTTCTGAACCTCATTTTCCATATCTATAAGATTAAGATAACACTCACTAACATCAATAAAAGGGAGATAATTCAGGACAGTTATGAAAATCACATGAGATGATGTGTATCCAACAATTCTGTCAACAGCAATGCTTTACTCAAATGCAATTGGGTTAGATAATAATTAAGTCATTGACTTTTTAAACTGGCTCTATCCATCAACCCAACTCCCATATTCTGCAAAAAAAAAGAAATTGACTACAAATGTCAAATTACTCACTCAATATCACACAAATGATTGGTAATATAACTGAACTACACAACACCTGATTCACAAGCCAACGCTGGCATGCTACCTTCATGTTGACAGGCAATGAGCTACATTAAATATTGGACTGGTTAGCACTCATTCATTCAACAAGTGTTTACTGAACAAATACTATATGCCAGTTACTAGATATTGGAGACTTTCTGATGAACAACAACCACAACAAAATGTTCCTATCTTCATGGAATAGCAGGCTAGTAAAGAAATTATTTAATCTACAGTATAAATAATTACTGATGCCTACTATGTGCTAAGGACTATGCTAAGATTTCTAATCAAATAAAAATCTGAAATTCCAACAATATCAACACATTTACCAGGCTTTGCTAAAAAAAAAGACTAATGTGGGTTGATGTTTTTACTCAATAAAACTGACTGTACAAAGTGGTAAGTTCATTAGAAGATGCCATGAGGAACCAAGTTGGCATCTGAAACAAGTGGATGGAATGGGGAAGATGGTGAGGCTTCCCCTCCACTTGAAGCAGCAAGCCTGAATGAAATAGAATTAGAGGTGAGCTTGTCCTACGGTCTCCAGACTTCAAGGGCTGGTAATATAACTAAACTACACATCTCCTGATTCACAGTCCTCTGTTATCTTGCTACCTTCATGTTGTTAGGCAATGAGCTAGATAGAAAATGCCCAATAGGGAGCAATGAGCAATTTATCCCCTTTCCATGAACCTCTGTCTTTTCTAGACTCTCCTTTTATTCCCTGTTCTTCAGAAATCCTCTTCCACCCTACCTAATTATTCACATGCAAATGATATGTGAAAGGACAGCCTCCTAGTCCCTGTGAAAAGAGAGTGAGCAAGTGATTTTCAGCATCTCCCACTGGTACTGGCTACCAGGCTGCTGAGACTGAGCAATTAGTTTGCTTGGAACTTTTCTTTGCCAAAGTTCCACCAGAATTATATAATTTGGAAAAGGAATATTTAAAAAACTTTGTTTTTAAGAAAAAAAAACCCACATTTTGTGTACATTATGGAGGAAGCCTGTGTATAACACTGTATGATGGTCCACATATCCCTGTAACTTTGTGATCGCCTGGAATGAAAGGAAAAGGCAAGGAAGGAAGGATAGCTGGATCCCCCGGGGCATGTACTGGTGACTCCAAAAAGTTCTTTTTTAAAAGATCATTTTGGGGGCTTCCCTGGTGGCACAAAGGTTAAGTCCCAGCACTATGAAGCTATCCAGAGCCACTGCAGCACGAGTTCAATTCCAGCCAGGGAGCTTCCCACATGGTGCAGCAGACCTCCCCTGCCTCACCCACTTCTCCCCTCAGCGGTGTATTTCAGTGGATCTGCCTGTTCTGCTCCCTGCTCTGTCTCTGATGAGTCTTCTCACCACCACAAACCTCTGGCCTACATCCCAGCTTGTATGCATAAATAAATAAATCTTTTAAAAAATCATTTTGTTCTCACTCTAAACAAATGGAAAGTTCTATGACCCTATATCCACAGTGCAATTTCAATCCCCAGGTTTGGAATTGTCTAGGAAGGTACAAAATTTATCAAAAAAAAAGATTAAGTGATAATTGGCATTTGAGGGGCAGAAGGGTCAGAAAAAGATGTGCACAAAATGTAATGTATTTCTTCAAGCAAAACCAAAATCAATATTTTGGAACATAGCATTTTAACCTCTTTGGTATCAATTGGGCCATGTAAACTCTTAACTTTACGAACTGTTATTAGACTGACTATAATTTGTTTCCCAGAGCACCAGACAACAAATACATGTCCTATGGGAACTACTTATCTATTCTAAGGAACACTTAGTGCCTGGGGGTTGGAGGTTGGGGGTTGGAGAAAACATCAGTGTAAATTTCAAGCGGACCTGACTAGGTATGCAGAGGGTTTAAAGAGCAGAAGAGAACTCAAGGGTCCTCTTTGTGCTGCTGGCCCCTCCTACCTACATATTCAATATGAGCTAAAGGACCTGTACATCCACTTAAAGCACACAAACGACTCTCTCTGGCTCACAAGACAGTACATGCCAAACGTTTATGTGCAACCCTTACAACAGCCAGAAAACTGCCTATCCTGCTAATCCTTTTATTATTAAGTTAGCAGCAATGCTTAGCTCAGAATGAAATTCAAGATCCACCAGAAAATTCAATGGGAGTCTGCTTTCCTGAGAGATCATGGGGCATCACATTCCTGCCTTAAAACTTGTCCTGTCAGTTTACAAATTAGTTGTCACAGTCCCCCTTTTCACAAACTCCCATTAACCAGTCAACTGAAAAACCAAAACAAAGCAAAAAAAAAAAAAAAAAAAAAAAAAAAAAAAAAAAAAAAAAAAAAAAAAAAAAAAAAAAAAAAAAAAAAAAAAAAAAAAAAAGGAGGGGGGAAGGACCTTTCATTCATTCACTCTTGGTTAATCAGCCCAGAGACAGATTCCTGCCACTGGGAGATGCTGCCCCATTCATCTCTCACCCAATGAATAGGATGCCTTTTATTTTAAAAACAGCTATGTCCTGGAGCCTTAAAACTCAGGTAAGAAGAAGAAATTGCAGAGATAAATAAGTAAATAATGTAAAAATCAGAAACTAATAGTGTTGAGCCCTGATATGACTTTTCCAGGTGTGCGTGTCTAGTGGGTCATATATGCATGGAAAATACACACACACACCCTTACAGCTCACACACGATCTCCTACAAATCCAAAGGTACTCAGTACCAACACAGGTGTCTTTACCTAAGGAACTCTGATCTTCTCAAGCCGGATGAGAACGAGAGTCCAACAATAATGTTCCAGGGGAGCTTTTTCCTGGATACCTAGTCCTGCAAGGCCACCTCTCTGCCAGCCCTCCAGCCCTTTCCCTTCTTCTGAAACACTCAGCTTTCACATGATTCCTTGCAGGTAGCTCCAGTTCCGCGCAGAGCGCGCCCCATCTCTCAAGGCTGAAGCCGGGGACTGCCCGGCCTCTCACTCCCAGGAAACTTCGCCAACGCCCCACGTAAAGTAAAGGGCACGGGTAGGGGGGCGACAGAGAGCGAAAACGGGTCCCTGGGGACGAGGGCACCACTCTAGAGAAAAATGAGTGAACCAAAGATGGGGCATGCCTTCTCCACGTGGAGGAAGGAGTCAGAGACATGCTGATGCCCCTTAGGCTCCGGGAGCTCACATTTCCTGGCGGGGTAAATAGATAGGCAGGTCAGAGTCCCCCAACAAGGAGTTGTCCCGCACCCCTAACCTGGGAGCCGCGAGAAGCGCGCACAGCTTGCATGCCAGAGGAAGGGTTCGGGGCGCGGATAACGTGCACCTGGCGCCGGCTAAGGACAGTGCCCCCTTGCCCGGACAGAGCTCCCAGCCTGCGGGCGAAGGAAGCGAAATCTGTCTTGCCAGCAGGCCCCCGGGTGGGTTTTACGATCCCGTTTGCGCACGCCCACCCGCAGAGGGCCCCCAGCTCCCCGCACGCGCCCCGCGCCCGCGCCCCATGTCGCTGGCACCTGGATGTGGCACGAGATCTCCGAGTCGTCCAGCAGCCGGATGGTGCATTTCATCTCCTGGTTGAGTGATTTGATGCTGGAGCTCCGAAAGTGGATCATTTTCATGGTTCTCCTCCCTCTCGGCACACAGCGGCAGGAGGCGAACATGCACCGCAGCCCGGGGGAGCAAGCGGGAGGCTCGGGGCGGGCTCCGAGCTGGCCCGGGCGGACACACACACTGCCTCGCGCACGGTCCCAGATACCCAGGCGCGGCTCAGCCCCGGGACAGTGGCGGCGACGGGCGCCTGTGGCCACACATGCCGGGTGGCCGGGGCGCGGCGGGCGGGTCCCTCCCTCTCTCCCTCTCTCCCTCCTCCTCTCTAGCCTCCGCCTCAAACGCTTCTTTCCCCGCCTCCGCGCGTGGCGCGCGCTCCTGCGCCTCCCTCTGCCCGGGCTCGGGTTCCGAGGATGCCCGGAGCGGGTGACCCCCAACCGGGGCGCGACGCATTCACTCCCACGCGCGCTGAGCCGCGGGAAGGTGAGGCGAAGGCGCGGTTGGCGGTGGTGGCCAAACGCCCGGGCGGTGGCCTGCTCTGCCTTGGCCGCCGCTGCGTCAGGCTGGGCCCGGCTGCCTCCTCCTTTTCTGGCCGCGATCTCTCTTGGTCCAGATCGCGCTCTCGTCCCTGCCCCGGCTCCCCCAAAGAGCCAGAAAGCCCCCTGCTCCGCTGGGCCGCAGGGACCTAGTCGCTGGCGAGGGTCGGTAGGGTGGGAGGGGAGGCTTGCGGGACGGAGAGAGATCCTGACCCACACCCCCCAAGGCGGACCCCCCAAGAGTCCGCCCTGCAAGACGATGGTTGACTAAGGGGAACCCCTGAGAGTAACATGACGTCCTGACACTACTACATCGGGAATATTGCTAATAGTGACAATCTCTGGTACTTATGGGAATTGTGTAAGTCTTTATTTAATATGAACTGGAAGTCAATCCCCTTCTCTAAGAAATTCAAAATCTTCTCTGAGCAATTTTTTTTTTTTTGGTCTCCCAGCATCTAGGTATGATTTTTGATTAGCAGTACCTTAGACCTGAGCTAGAGGGTCCTTATTTCCCCTCCCCCGGAGAAACCTTCTCCTGCACCCCAGCCAACCTCCACCTGCATTCCCCCTTCCCAGGATTCTGGATGTACCCTGTCCATTTTAGACTAGTCTTCGGGTACTAGGGACTCTGGAATTTGGTGCACACCTCCAGTGTTGGGATTAAAGGATCTCGTACCCCTCTATCTTCCCCGTGGTGACTCTAGCCCACAGGGTCGAGGCAGCTGTGGGAGGGGCAAGTGGCCAGAGGAGGGGCGTGGGATCTAGCAAGTCCAGGAACTGGAAGATGTTTCTCACCAGCCGCCCTCTCCGGAGCTGAACAGGTGGCTATTACGGAGTGTCAGAGGAAGGGATTGTGACCCAGCTGGCACAATTGCAGCTGCACAGGGCGCCTCATCCAAAGGCAGGCGCCATCCTGAGGGTGAGGAAGGGGTGCTTTGGCCTGTTCTGGGCATAGAGCTTTAGGACCCAGTGGGGTTGACTGAGGTTTAGTGGGGCTTACATTGCTGTTGGACTTCTCCCCCTACCTGCTCCTGATTCCTCCCGTGTTGATCTACAATACTGGATAGGTCAGGCTCAGTCTCAGGATCTACTTCTGGAGACTATTTTCCAAGTTAGGAGGATAGAGTATATTTTCTTTAAAAGTTGATGGCTTGATTATTGCTTTTATATATTTAAATCAATATTTAAATAATGGGATGGCATTAAAGCAGGGCCTCTCAGGGAGGTGAGTGTTGAAGGTCTAGGAAAATGGGAATTTGATTCTTGGCGCAGCTACTGCGCCAAGGTCCCAGGGACCTTGGGAAAGTCTTCATTTCTTTTTCCAGCATCAAATGGGAGCACATCTGTGTTAGTTCTGTCCTCCTCTCAGGTGGCTTGAAGCTGGAATAAGACAAGGCCACAGAGGACTGTACTCTATGAAGCTGCCATATGCTTATATAAGGCGACAGTGATGGGACTGTCCCAACTGGAATTGAACAATTCCTCCCAACCCAAAGAGCAGATCTAAGATAATACGGAGATCAATTATTTTATATATATTTTTTACATGAAATCAAATATGCATCTGTTGTTGCCTTTTTCCAATCTTTGTTATTCCCTAAATCCTATGTTTCTGCTGGTAATGTAAATTGTTAGGAATTTTAAAAGACTGCTCTTGATATATTAATTGCATATATTATTCAAAGGCATATTCTATGTGTCCATCTTTAAGAAAGGATTGATTTCTATAGGGACATTTTGATGTGATATTTGAAAGTCCTTCCTGTTTATTTTGTTATTGTTCCCAAGGCTGCCATAAAGCCATTGTTTTTTGTTTGTTTTGTTAAGGCAGCATTGGTTTGCAATACTCTAGATGAGTGAAAAGTGTAGGATCACACTTCTTCAGATATATATTATTACTGCACCATATCCAACATCCAATAGTTCTCCACCATAGTCCATTGTGCCCCCTCCACATTTTGCTTTCCACTCTCCTCTCCCCCTCTGGTATCCTTAATTTTATAGTCAGATATCTAAGGGTTCCCCCACCCCCAACCCTTTGTTTTATTTATCTATACTCCACATAGAGTGAAGCCATCTGATCTATGTCTTTCTCCTTCTGACTTATTTTGCTTAGCATAACCCCTCTAGTTCCACCTATGTTGTTGCAAATGGCAAGCTTTCATCTTTTTTATGGCTGAACAGTATTCCACTGTGTAGGTACACCACATTTTGTAATCCACTCCTCTGTCTGTGGGCACTGAGATTGTTTCCATAATTTACCTATTGTACATAGTGCTGCAATGGACATAGGAGTGCACATATTCCTTCAAATTACTTGCATTGTTTTTGCATTTTTCACATAGATACCTACCTGGATGTGAAATTGGTGGATAATATTTTTAATATTTAATAGATCCATTTTTAATATTTAGAAACCTCCATACTGTTTTCCATAGGGTCTGGACCAGTCTACATTCTCACCAAAAGCCTATAAGAGATTTTTTTCTCCACTCCCTCGCCAACACTTGCTTCTGGTCTTTTTGATATTGGTCATTCACACAGGTGTAAGATGGTATCTCACTGTGGTTTTGATTTCCATTTCACTGATGGTAAGTAATGATGAGCATTTTTTTCATATGCCTAATGGCCATCTGTAAAGTCTTCTTTGGAAAACTGTCCATTTAGCACTTATGCCAATTTTTGATTGAGTTTTGTTTGAGGGAGAGGGGTATTGTTGCTGCTCCTAAGGTGTATGTAAATGGAGATCAATTCTTTTAAAACTACATGTTCAACCTTATTTCAGTGATCTTTTGACCCAAAATGGCCAATACCTCAATACCTCATGGTCAGTACCCCAAAATTGTTATTTCAAATTTCAGGGAAGCAGAGTGAGATCGACAAGGACAGAAGGAAATAAACATTTACAAGGGGTTCTTAAAGGGTGAGGTCCTATTACCTTGCTGAACTCATTTATTAGTTCTAACAGTGTTTTTGGTGTGTGGAATCTTTAGAGTTTACAACATATAACATCATATCATCTGCAAATAGAGATGATTTTATTTCAACCTTTCAAATTGGAATGTTCTGTATTGCCCTGGCTAGAACTGCCAGTACTATGTTGAATAGATGTGGCAAGGGTGAATACTGATACCTTTGACTTGTTCCTGATCTTAGAGGGAAAGATTTCAGTTTTTCGCTATTGAGTTTGATGATCATTATAGATTTTTTCATATATGGCTTTTATTATGTTATGGTAGTTTCCTCCTATGCCTAACTTGTTGAATGTTTTCATGATGACAGGGTATTGAACTTTGAGTGCTTTGTCTGTATTAATTGAGATGGTAACATGGGTTTTTTTTCCTTTCATTTTGTTAATCAGTGATTAATTTTCACATGTTGAACTATCCTTGCATTCCAATAATCCTACTTGATCATGGCATATAACCCTTTTAATATACTGTTGAGTTCAGTTTGCTAATATTTTGCTGAGGATTTTTTGCTTCAATGTTCACAAGGAATGATGGTCTTTAGTTTTCTCTTGTTGTATCTTTGACTCATAGTGTGAGTTTTAAAATATATATTTCTCTTTAATACTTTGGATGAAATTGAGAAAGATTGGTATTAATTCTTTAAATGTTTGGTAGAATTTTTTTTAAAGATTTATTTATTTATACATACAAGCTGGGGTACAGGCCAGAGGCATGGGGTGGCGAGAGGGTTCACCAGAGACAGAGTGGGGAGCAGAACAGGCAGATCAGAAATACACTGCTGAGGGGAGCAGTGGGTGAGGCAGGAGAGGTCTGCCACACCATGTGGGATTCTCCCTGGCTGGGCATCGAACTCGTATCGCGTGCTGCCGACAGCTCCACAGCGCAGCGCTCAACCACTGCGCCACCAGGGAGGCCCAAATGTTTGGTAGAATTTACCTGTGAAGCCATAAGAGCCAGAGTTTTTTCTTGTCACAAGATTTTTGATTACTCAATTAAATCTCCTTACTCATTATGGGTCTCTCTAAACTTTCTATTTTTTCATGATTTAACTTTGGCAGGTCTTGTGTTTTTAGGTATTTGTCCATTTCATCTAGGTTATCCAATATTTTTGGTTTACAGTTGTTCGTAGTACTGTCTTCTGAGTCTTATTTCTATAGAATCAGTAGTAATTCTCCCACTCTCATTTTTTATTTTAGTAATTTGAGTCTTCTCTCTTTTCTAAAATTAAAGGTTTGCCAATTCTGTTGATGTGTTTAGTCAGCTTTCAATGTCACTGATTTTCTCTATTGTTTGCCTGTTTTCTATATCACTTATATGTATTCCAATCTTTATTATTTCTCTCTTCTTCTTACTTTTGGGCCTACCTTCTTTTTCCAGTTCCTTAAGTTGTAAAATTTGTTTGTTAATTTGAGATTGTGCATATTCTGTAGTTATTTTTTGTTGTTGTTACCATGGGCATTATGTTTAACATCTGAAAGCTGTAAAATTCTAATTTTAATCTCTACCAGCTTAATTTAAGTAATATACAGAATTTCTGCTCCTTTATAGCTCTGTCCCCAGCTGTTTAAGTTATTGGTATTACAAAATTATATCTTTATGCAATGAGTGCCCAAAAACAAAAAGCAATAAATTTTTTCAATGCATTACTCTCTTAAATACATAGAAAAAAATTTTAGGAATTACAAACTAGTTACAATAATACTTGCTTTTAGACTAATAATTGTTTTCTTTTAATATATTAGTCCTTAAATCCTGTAGAAACAGAAAAGTTACAGTGTTACAGTAATACAAGCGGTTTTTTTTTAATGTATATATTTTTATTGTTATTTATACCTTTTACATTTTGTATTCCCCTTGGGTAACCCACCACCAATTCACCCGTGATCCATCTCCATGGTCCCTTGTGTTCTTTTCTACTCCATTTTGTGCCCTTACCCTCCCCTCCTCCGCTGCCACCCCCCACCCTTTGAGTGTCTCTCTCCTATTTGGTTTCCTTATAGTCCTGTTATAAGTGAAACCATTCAATATTTTTCTTTCTGGCTTATTTCACTGAGTATGATCCCCTCTGATTCCATCCATGTCACTGCAAATTGCATGGGTTTATCTTCTTTGAATGCTAAATAGACAATAATACAAGCTTTCATAATTTTCCATTTATTTCCCTTTAGTGATATCATTACTTCATGAGCATTTCTTGCAGAACAGACCTAGTAGTAATGAAATCCCTCGATTTTGTCTGTGAATGTCTTACTATCTATTTTATTTTTGAAGGATATTTTTTCCAGTTAAAGGATTCTTGGTTGATAGTTTTATTTTTGTTTTGCTTTGCTTTGATTTGGGGTTTTTTGGTTGTTTTTTTTTTTTCTGTTTTGTTAGGGTTTTTTTTTTTTGTTTGTTTAGCTTTTTGCTTTTTGGACATATCAGCCCCGTGCCTGCTGGTCTCCAAAGGTTCTGATGAGAAATCTGCTATAATCTTTTTGAAGATCCCTTTTATATGTTGAGTTGCTTCTCTCCTGATGCTGTCAAGATTCTCTCTTTTGTCTTTAGCTTTTGAAAGTCTGATTATGTGTTTTATTGTGTTCTCTTTCAGTTCATCTTATACTACGTTCATTAAGCTTCTTGGACGCTTATATCTATGTCTTTCATCAAATTCAGGAGGTTTTCCACCATTTTTCTTCAAATATTTCTTTAAATATTTCCTC
Organism: Scalopus aquaticus; assembly: GCA_004024925.1. Taxonomy (NCBI): domain Eukaryota; kingdom Metazoa; phylum Chordata; class Mammalia; order Eulipotyphla; family Talpidae; genus Scalopus; species Scalopus aquaticus. The sequence goes on along the minus strand of PVIJ01002041.1, from coordinate 64,589 downwards.
TGCATTCTTCCTCTCTCTCTGCTTCTCTAAGACTCTCGTGGTACATATGTTGGTCCACTTCATGGTATCCTACAAGTCTCATGGGCTCTGTTCACTTTTCTCCAATCTTTTACTTTCTCTTTTTCATACTCAATAATCTCCATTATTCTATCTTCAAGTTTACTGATTCTTTCTTCTGCCTGTTCAATTCTACCTTTTAATTCCTCTAATGAAATTTTCATTTCAGTTAATGTACTTATAACTATATATGTACTGGACTGTACCTCTCAGTTTCTTTGCATGCCTTTTGTATTTTTGTTGAAAACTAGACATCTGAATAATAATACGGTAAATCGGGCCGCCCTGGTAGCACAATGGGTTAAGCGCAGCACTATGAAACTATTCAGAGCCATTGCAGCAAGAGTTTGATACCCTGCCAGGGAGCTTTCCACATGGTGCAGCAGACCTCTCCTGCCTCACCCACTGCTCCACTCAGCAGTGTACTTCAGTCAATGTGCCTTTTCTGCTCCCCACTCTGTCTCTGGTGAATCCTCTCACCATTCCACAGCTCTGGCCTGAACCCCAGCTTGTATGCATAAATAAATAAATCTTTAAAAATAATAATAATACGGTAAATATGGAACCAGGTTCTCCTAACAGCCCCCGCCCCCCAGAGTTTGCTGGGTTGTGTTATGTTTGTTTCTTTGTTTCTGTTTGATATTGTTGATGTTATTATATGCTATTTTCAAGGATCAGCTCAAGATATAAACTTAAATTTATCTCATGTTGTTTCTGGATCTGCACATTTTTCTGGGCATGCACAGTCATTTTCTAATTTCCTCCATGAATACAGTTGCTTTTTAAATACCATGTTCTTTCATTTCTAGCTCCCAAAGGAAGAAAAATAAAATATATGAAGAGAGGTAACAAAAAAGTGCTGGCCCTTTCAATCCCTGGAAGTCAGCTAGAGGGGGAGAGGCTTGCAAGAATGAAGAGATGCAACAACAATGACCACCGTCTTATTTATCTGTGCCTCTGTAGTAACAAGCATTAATCAGCAGTCAGAGAACAAATACATGATACTTCCAGCACAAGATATTTATTGTCTATCCTGGCTGCTGCAAGTGTGTACAGACTGCTCCAGAAACAGATGCAAGACTCCTGCCATAGGACTGGGGGTGAGGATGGGAGATAGGAACTGAAATTTACCACAATGAACTGCAATTTACAATTTACTGTGCAAGTTTCCGTGAAGATGCATGACTTCAATAGGCTTCATAGTGCCAAAATAGTTACATCAAAGAAATTCTGCCAATATAATTATTATCTAGATTGTGAGGCAGATTCCTAGTGCTTTCTACTCCACATCTTCTCAGAAATCTCCCCAACTATTTGTTTTAAAATAAATTCTCAACAGTAAGTGTGACCTAGAAATATACTGACCAAAAGATTTTCTGAAGCCATAAAATCCTCTAGTTTCACTGAATATTTTATATTTAATATTTATTTTTACACATTTATTTATGGAAATTTTAAGTTAAATTTTAAAACTTCTTAGATTCATAAGACGGACCCAGCAGTAAAAATAGATTTTGAGTCATAATTAGGGATTTGTAAAGAAACCTATAATTAGGAATTTGTAAAGAAACCTCAAATTTGGATGTCTGCCTGGTAAGTCTTCATCAGTTTAGATGTCATAGTTGCAATTAGCAAATGAAGCAATGACCCCACACAAACTACATCACACCTCAATTAAATGCCTATATCTTAAACAATGGGCAATGCAATCATTTGTAAGCATCTGAATAAAAAATAATTATAATAAAATAAAATATTAAGAAGAAATAATGTTTTTTATGAGATTGTAGTGATAACAGAATGCTTGTTAAAAAGTCATGAAATTGGGCCTCTCTGGTGGCGCATCGGTTAAGCGCTGCACTGTGTAGCTGTCGGCAGCAGCAACGTGAGTTCGACACCCGGCCAGGGAGATTCCCACATGGTGCGGCAGACCTCTCCTGCCTCGCCCGCTGCTCCCCTCAGCAGTGTATTTCCTTCAAGCTACCTGTGCTGCTCCCCACTTTGTCTCTGATGAACCCTCTCACCACCCCACGCCTCTGGCCTGTACCCCAGCTTGTATGCATAAATAAATAAAATCTTTAAAAAAAAAGTCATGAAATAGCTAAAGTTATGTCTCATGCGATGCAGAACTATTCTTTTTATCTGTCTGCATGGAAATTGTCACCTACCTAACTGGGAACACTGAAAGTAAAAGAAACAAAAAAAGGTTCCCCCAAGGCTCCCTGGTGGCATAAGGGGTTAAGTCCTAGCACTATGAAGCTATCTGCAGCATTGCAGCACAAGTTCAATCCCCAGTCAGGGAGCTAACCACATGCTGCAGCAGACCTCTCCTGCCTCGCTCGTTGCTCCCCTCCGCAGTGTACTTCAAATCCGCCTGTTCTGCTCCCCACTCTGTCTCTGGTGATCCTCTCACCCACCACGTACACCTCTGACCTGCAACCCAGCTCTGTACGCATAAATAAATAAATATATTTTTTTTATAAAAAGGAGCTTCTCCCTATTGGATGATGCTATTAGCAGATACATGTGACATTTCATATAATGGAAAAACCACATTAATTCAGAAGTGTACCTATTGATTGATGAAGCTGCAGCAATGAGGGACTGTCAGTTAATCACACTAATTACAAGGCTAAGAAACAAAAATGTTAGATGTGATGTCTAGCCAGAGATTTCTAGTTAGTCATCAAAATATTTACTCCCCTTCATTCATAGGGTATATAGGTAGAATCACTGTTCTTAATTATTCACATATTCCTCATAGTAGAATTATCCATCCACACCTTTGCCATATGGGTCCATGGTATCTCCTAATAGAGTAAACAGAGTATTTCCCCCACCTTATTGATGCTGGGCTCAGTCATGCGATTTGCTGTGACCAATGGAATGCCGGTGAAAGTGATGGAATTCCATTTTTGGACTGAGTCTCCAGGGGCACCATTTCAGGTCATTTTTACTTTTCTATCATGAAAGGAACATCCCCTTCAGAATAAATACATATGGACCAGGTCCGAGCCAAACTCTCAGCCTGACACCATGACCAGTCATCCTAAAGCCTTAATCAGAGCCTTCCAGCCAATATAGCTTAGGTCAGCTGAACAGCAGTCAATGTAAATCTGTCAAGGTAGAAATAAGTGCTTTGTTGTTTAAAAGCCACCAGGTTTGGGTAATTCGTAACAGAGACTATTGTAGTGATAAATGACTAACACACATGCTAATGGTACTATTGCTGGATGCATGGCTGCCTCACTAGACTGTAAGTACTTCGCATTTAGTTGTAGACATATGACTAACTTCTAACCAAAGAAATGTAATCAGAAATGTTAAATGCCACTTTCGGATCTTGGCAAGACTACGGGTGTGCTTCCTCTTCTCCCCATTGGCTAACTACTCAAAGAAAACATGGAATAGTGACATAGGATTCTGAGTCCCTGGAAAATCACCAATCTAGAAAGATTGCCTTAAGACTATTAGAGGAGGGCCTCCCTGGTGACACAACAGGTTAAGCGCAGAGCGGTGGAGCTGTCAGCAGCTGCAGCACGAGTTCAATGCCTGGCCAGGGAGATTCCCACATGGTGCAGCAGACCTTTCCTGCCTTGCCCACTGCTCCCCTCAGCAGTGTGTTTCGGTCGACCTGCCTGTTCTGCTCCCCACTCTGTCTCTGGTGAACCCTCTCACAGCCCCACACCTCTGACCTGCACCCCAGCTTGTATGCATAAATAAATAAAAATCTTTTTAAAAAAGACTACTGGGGAAATTTGAGATGGACCAATATGTCTTCAGGGTTGGGTCCTTGCTTCACTCCCCAGAGGATCAGCTACGTTAACCAGGAGAACACTAGACACTGAGGCCCAGGGTTTGGCGCGAGACGGAAACACTTCTTGGACATCAGAAACCAACCACAGACTGCACAAGAAGGGACACAGAGGAGAATCATGCTTCACTGAACTAGAGGTGGAAGGAAAGAAATGCCTAGAGGGTATGGTCTGGGAAGTGGAAACTCCGGCACAAATTGCAGAGGCCAGTGATCATGGGGAGGTGAGAACCAAATGAAGTGGAGGCACACACCTTTCACTGAGAGGAAAGATATGCAGAAGAGCTTGGGTACTCCCCACAGACTGATTCCCCATTGGGAAAAAAACAACATTGCATGTAACTGTGCTGCCCCTCTACCACCATTCTGGAGAGGGATGACACTGCTAAGCATACCAATAGCATACATACTACAGAGTCATGGTCCTAGAAGCCCCAAGAGGACTATCAGTGGTATCACTAACATAATAAGTCCCTCCCCACCCCCACCCTGAGCACTGAAAACAGTAACTAGACCCTCCAGCCTTTAGGGTCTCTAGATCAATGGAAGTAGGCAAAAACCAAAATAACATAAAACCACAGTGCCACCTGCTGGAAAACTGGAAGTAGTGCAAATCTCTAACTGCAAAGATACTTTTTAAAAATTGGGAAATCTAAAGCAGCAAAATGGGCACATGAAAAAATACCACACAGAGCACCTTGAGACTTCAAGGAAATGTGACATCACAAGGAGAAACTAACTCTTCACAATACAACCACAAAGACAGGAAAGATTTTATTTCCTACCAGATTAAGAGTTCAAAATTGTCATAATAAAGAAAATCAGAGATGGAAGAAAACACAGAATAGCAAGTCAAAATGAAACAAAAGAATTCAGAAAGGCTACTCAAAGATAAAAAACAGACTTCAGAAAAAAACTAATGGCCTGAGAAATAAAATTAATGAACAGGAAATGTTGGTCACAAAATAAGTGTCAATAAATTCATGAATATTTAAATTATATCAAGTACCTACTCTAATCACAATGGTATCAAAACAGAAATCAAGCACAAAAAGAAAGTAGAAAAAATCTCTAATATATGGAGTCAGAACAACATACCATTGAATGACTACTGGGTTTACAGGAAATCAGAGAAGAAATTTCTGGAGATAAACAAAAACGAAGGTATGAGTTACTAGAACCTATGGTATACAAGAAAAGCAGTACTAAGAGGGAAGTATATGCAATACACATCCACAAAAAAAAAACAAGAAAGAGGGCTCATTTCTAGAAGCAACAAAAACAAAGAAGATAAACAGCTGGGACTACATGAAACTAAAAGGCTTCTGTATAGCAAAGGAGACAGTAACCAAAACAAAGAGGCATCCTACTGAATGAGAAAATATTTGCACTTGATACAACTGATAAGGGGCTGACAACAAAGAGCTTACGCAGCTCAACAAAAACAAAGCAAACAACCCAATCAAAAAATGGGCAGAGGGCTTCCCTGGTGGCGCAGCAGTTAAGCACTGCGCTGTGGAGCTGTCGGCAGCGGCGAGGCAAGTTCGATGCCTGGCCGGGGAGATTCCCACATGGCACAGCAGACCTCTCCTGCCTTGCCTGCTGCTCCCCTCAGCAGTGTATTTCTGTCAATCAGCCTGTGCTGCTCCCTACTCTCTCTCTGGTGAACCCTCTTGCCACCCAATGCCTCTGGCCTGTACCCCAGCTTGTATGTATAAATAAATAAATCTTTTTTTAAAATGGGCAGAAAAGCTAAAAAGATATTTGTCCAAAGAAGAAATGCAAATGATCAACAGGCATATGAAAAAAAAATTCATCATCACTTATTATCAGGAAAATGCAAATCAAAACCACAATGAGATACCACCTCATAAGAATGGCCCACATTAAAAAAAACTACAAACAACAAATGCTGGTGAGGATGTGATGAAAAGGAACCCTCTTACACCCCTGGTGGGAATGTAGACTGATCCAGCCAGTCTACTATGGAAGCTGTGCAGAGGTTCCTCAAAACACAAAACTGGATCAAGTGGTACCACTCCTAGGAATTTACCCAAAGAACACAAAAGCACTAATTCAAAAGGAAACCTGTGTTCTTATGTTTATTGCAGCACTATTTACAACAGCCAAGATATGGAAACAACCTAAATGCCCAAAAACAGATGAATGGATCGAGAAGATGTAGTAAATATACACAGGTGAATACTACTCAGCAATCAAAAAAGATAAACTCATGTCATTTGCAGCAACGTGAATGGACCTAGAAGGGATTAATGCTAAGCAAAATAAGTCAGAAGGAAGACAAATATTGGATGGTTTCACCTATGTGTGGAATATAGAGGAACCAAACAAAGAATCAGAAAAAGAAAACTTGCAAGCTGACCATAGAAATGAGGCATACAGCAGGAAAGGGGAAGGAAGAGGGGTAAAGACAGGGGAGGAAAGAGCACAGGGGACACTGGAGATGGATCACGAGTGCTATGGTGGTAGGAGAACTATGGAGACTACACCTGAGGAGAGAAATCCAATACTGTCCAAAAATTAACAGCAATCTAAGAAAATAATAAAATTTAATAAATAAAACAAGAAACAAGAGAGAGTTCAAATAAATAATTTAAATTCATATCTTAAGGAATTAGAAAAACAGGGCCTCCCTGGCAGCACAGCAGTTAAATGCTGTGCTGTGGAGCTGTCGGCAGCAGCTACGCGCGTTCGATGCCAGGCCGGGGAGATTCCCACATGGCGCGGCAGACCTCTCCTGCCTCACCCACTGCTCCCCTTGGCAGTATATTTCCATAGATCTGCCTGTTCTGCTCCCCAGTCTGTCTCTGGTGAACCCTCTCACTGCCCCATGCCTCTGGCCTGCACCCCAGCTTGTATGCATAGATAAATAATTTTTTTTAAAAAAGGAGTTAGAAAAACAGGAATAAAAATAAAAGCCAGCAGAGGGAAGGAAGTAATAAAAATTAGAGTAGAAATCAATGACGTAGTAATCAAAAAGATGAATGAAACCAAAAACTGGTTATTTGAAAAAAATAGGTAAGACAAACATTTACCCAGGCTCACAAAGAAAATAAGGGAAAGTTGTGTGGAAGTTTCAAACCACTGAAAATGGAGCTACCATATGACCCAGCAATTCTACTCCTAGGAATCTACCCAAAGGACACAAAAACATTAATTCAAAAGGAATTTGAATTGAACTGAATTGAACTGAAATGAACTGAACTGAATTGAATTGAATTGTTTATTGCAGCACTATTTATAATAGTCAAGATATGTAAACAACCCAGATGCCCAAAAAAAATGAATGGATCAAGAAGATGTGGTATATATACACAATAGAATACTGCTCAGCAATCAAAAAAGATAAACTCGTGCCATTCGCAGCAACATGGACAGAGCTAGAAGGGCTTATGCTCAGTGAAATAGGTCAGAAGGAAAAAGAAAATATTGTATGGTTTCACTTACAGGAGGAATATAGGGGAACCAAATAATGGATCGGGGGTGGGGATATAATAACAATAAAAAAATTAACAGGCAACTACAAATCAGAGACACTGCAGGGGAGGAGGAGGGAGAGGGATCAAAATGGGGGAGGAAAGAACACAGGGACTGTGGTGATGGTGCACAGGTGAATTGGTGGTGGGAATTCTATGGGGCTACACCTGAGAGGAGAAAGCAAACATTGTACAAAAATGAACAATGATGTGGGCCTCTCTGGTGGTGCAAGGAGTTAAGTCTCAGAAGCTATCCAGAGCCACTGATTTAGAAGTTCAATCCCCAGCCAGGAAGCTTCCCACATGGTGCAGCAGACCTCTCCTGTCCCCCCTGCTGCTCCACTCAGCAGTGTATTTCAGTCAGTCTGCCTGTTCTGCTCCCCACTCTGTCTCTGGTGAATTCTCTCACACACACACCCTACACACCTCTGGCCACCCCAGCTTGTATGCATAAATAAATAAATCTTTTTTTAAAAAAAGAACAATGATGTAAAATATATATAAATAAATTATATTTTTTTAAAAAATAAATCTTTTCTGCATTTAAAAAAAGAAAATATGGGAGAAAACTGTCTCACAATGGTTGTGAGTCCATCCCTTCTCCGGTACTGTGTGACTCACAAGACAGGGTCACGTCTTCTGCATCGACCCAACCTAGCTCATTTCCTGGTACCGAGTAACTATTATTCGCTTGGAAAAGGAGTAAATGAGTAAATGAACTCAAACACTCCTGGTCTAAGAAGGTATGAAACATGCACAACTATTCACAGAACAATCTGACTCCTATAAGTATTTAGGAAATACTAATAAACAACTTCTATAGGCTTCTTCACCCAGAAGTTAGAAGAGCACCTATAAATGAGGAGGGAGGAGTGTGAGCATCTTATTAGCATTTATGATGAGTAGTTTCTTAGATGTGTCATCACACCTTGAATTCTGTGTTAATATATGAAAGCCAGTAAGGGAGAAGAAGATCAAACAGCACTAACTGGCAAAAGCAGAGACACAAGAAGCTGATGACAAAGCACCACCTACACCCATGGTGACCTCACTGATGGAGATGCCCCATAAACAGCCGGGAGGATCCCACCCAGGCGTCTGCAAGCTGCACTCTGAGACCAGATCTGAAAACTTAACAAAAGCTGTATCCCTTGGCAGACCACCACCAGGCATTCAAAACCTGCACAAGGTGACTTCAACCAGAACTAAATACCAGAGCTTAAGACTCTGCTACCGGCCCACCTGGGACACAATACTTTTCACCACTTAGCTCCCTTTTCCGTCCCACTGGGCTCCCAACAACCTTCAGTCACTTTCAAATATTAGAACCAATCTGTCAAGGAAAGAATCTGCTGTCCTGAGCCACAGGCTCTAGGAAAGAAAGTTTTACTTTGGCGGGGGAGGGGAAGGTGAGGGAGAAGGTAAGATATCAATGCAATTACTTGCAATAACAATAGAATTACAGAATATAAGAACTGGCAGAAACTTAGGGACTAGTTGTTTAAACACCCCCTATTTTGAAGTTTTGGGCTGGAAGTTCCTCAAAGACAGACCCACAACTGTTTGAATATCCACGGCCCAGCACAGGGTTTTTTTCATTTATGGTATTCAATAAATGTGTATTCAATAAGAGGAGAGATGAAAAGTAAGTAATAATTGTTATATGAAAAAAATTGAATGAAAGTTTGAAAAAGATACACAGTTGATGCCTAAGATTATGTGGTTACTTAGAAGCAGACCTGTAATTAAGAGCCAGACCCCCATCATCCAGCCAGAACCTTCTATAGTGTAACAGGCTGGGAATCACTATCACAGTTCTGGAGTTTCTCACTGTTTTCTCTCAGCATCCCACCCATACACTTACGTGTAGTGAGAAAAACATATTCACTGTCCCTGCCCCAGAGGCCTCACGCCAGTCAGGAGACATCTTTGAGCTATTTCTTAAAGAACCTCCCTTAGCTTGTCAAATGAAGAGATGTGGGGACCTGTATTAGGTATAGTAGCCCAGGAAACATGCAGAGTTAATTATTTACTTTTTAACACCAGTAGACCAAAAGATGGAGCGAGCTAGCCGACTTGGGGACACTAAGCAGACACAAGTTGGAAAACAATCACCTAAGAAGCAAATGTTGGAAACTCGTTCTATTTAAGGCTTTTGGGCTGTTTAGTTTGGAGCTGGTTGTTGACACCAGACATAATTAACTTAATTCCCCCCACACCCCCACCACCAACCCCGTAAATACTGTATGAACGCATTAGTCCAGGGAGCCCATTTCCTGGGAATAATAACAATAATGAGTTTTTGTCAGGTATGCTATTGTTCCACTTGCCTTCCTTAATCCATTAGTGTGCCAAAGTATTCCAGAGACTACTGGTGCTATTTTTGAAATGGAAGCAAAAGGCAGTGACCACTGTCCATTATGTATCAGCCTGCTCCTTGTTCTTCAAGTATTCTCTGGGTACTACTACCAGGCTTTGCAAGAAGATGAAAGTGCCTACAAATAGAAAGTGTCTGTTGATTTCCATGTTACTTTGGATTACTGAAGGCACACGCTATCATTTCAGAATGGGGCTACAGAAGAAGAGCTAGAAGAAGTGCCTACCCAGAGGTGACATGTAAGGAAGCTGATTTCAGGGGTGGGGCCATATACCCTCTAGTCAAGATTCTTCTTTTTGCCCCTGGACAGAGCTCTCAGCCTGAGGCATATCTGCAGGACCAGAGTTAGTGCTTGTGGCCCATGTCAGAACTTAACTATCCCCAGTCCCTTTCCTAGAACATCTGGATGCTGAACAGTGGGTCAGTCCAATATATCAATTAATACTACAGAAGTAATGGGTGTGTATGTGTTGACTCTCAAAAAAAAAAAAAAAACAGCACGCTTTTAACTGAAATGTAAGCCTTAACCTGATAGTTTTAAGCAATATGTCAGACCAAAGAAATTTGCAAACACTAGAGTTCTCCTATAAGAAATACTGGAATGAGGGGCCTCCCCAGTGGCACAGCGGTTGAGCGCTGTGCTGTGGAGCTGTCGGCAGCGGCGATGCGAGTTCGACGCCCGGCCGGGGAGAATCCCACATGGTGCGGCAGACCTCTCCTGCCTCGCCCGCTGCTCCCCTCAGCAGTGTACTTCTGATCTGCCTGTTCTGCTCCCCACTCTGTCTCTAGTGAACCCTCTCACCGCCCCACGCCTCTGGCCTGTACCCCAGCTTGTATGTATAAATAAAATAAAAAATCTTTAAAAATAAAAAAGAAATACTGGAAGGAGCACTTCTTCCTAAATGAAACAGAAGAAAAACCATACACACATCCAAAAAAAAATGAAGAAGGAAATAGAACTGAAAAACTAAAGAAAAAAATGAAGCAGAAATTCTCATATATCAATAATTGTCCTAAATACAAACAGACTGAACTCACCAATCAAAAGGCACAGAGTGGCTGCTTAGATCATAAAACAAAACCCAACTTTCTACTGTCTGCAAGACATCCACTGAACCCAAAAGATGAACATAGGCTCAAAATAATGGCTGGAAAATAACGCTATAGCAAATTGGATGCCCCCCTCCCCCCAAAAAAACAAAGCAAGGACAGCCATACTATTATCATAAAATAAGTTTCCAGATAAAAAAAGATTTTGCCCCTTGTGCTGAGAATGCTGGAAGTCAATAAAGGATTTTGAGCAAAGAGGTAACATGATTGTACTTACAAACTGACAGGATGCTTTGCTAGTATGTTGAGAACAGACTTAAAAGTGAAGGGCTGAAGTAGTGAGACCAATAGGAATCTTTCTGTAATCTGTACAAAAAATTACGGTGATCTGGACCTAGATGGTAGCAATAGAGGTAGTGAGGATGAATGAGTTTTGAATTTGTTTTGAGAGCAGGACAGAATTTTCCTAATGGACTGGATATAAGATAAGAGACAGAGAGAAAAATCAAAGATGACTCCAAAGTTTTTGACCTGAGCAACCAAAAGGATGACATTCTCATTCATGAAAACAGGGAAGACTACATTAAGAGCAGGTTTGTGGTGGAGATAGCAGAAGCTCAGTTTTGGGCAGGCTGAATTTTAATTACCTCTTGGCATCTGGATTGAAATTCCAAGTAGACAGCAGTAGATGTAATTCTGGAGTCAGGGGAAAGGTCTAGTTAAGATAGAAATTTGGTAGTCTGTAGATCGTATTTACAGATAAATGAGATCACCAGGGAGTGATAATGGAGACAGAAAAAGCCCAAGGGCTGAATCCTGGGACACTCCATTGTGTGGAGGTTAGAAGGATGAGAAGGAATCAGTAAAGGTGACTAAGAACAATTAACCAGTGAAATAAAATGAAAAACAGACTCTGTGGTGTCCCAGACTAAGAAACACTTTGTTAGCACTTTGTTACTTTCTGAAAGTAGAGGATTCTCCAGCTCATCTTGTTTTTCTCCCACCCAAGTGCTGAAATCAGCCATTTCTTCAAGGGGGCCTAGTTCTTTTTATTGGAGAATACTATTAAAAACCAATATCCAGGTTGGGTGTGCTTATTGTGACTGAATTGTCATTGCTCCTAGGCCCTCTCAGCAGACAGTGCTAGATAAATGTGTGCTGTGCTCACACAAGTCTACAGACATATCTGTAATTGTTTCTGTATGTTATCAGTGTGTGTATATATCTATATATCTAAATATCTATATGCATATACACCTATAGATATATTAAGTAAAAAATAAGCATTTACTGCTACTTTTGACTCTATTCCTGAATCAAGGGGTTCATTCTAACCTTTTATCTTGCTTATCTGTAACTTTCCTCTCTGATGATGACAATGTAGCTCCTACCAATAGAAGACATTCTTGACATTGACAGAGCAGTCTCTGTAAAATGTAGAAATCCAAAACGTGGCTGGAGGAGTTCAAGAGAATGAAAAGAGAACTATACGTGAAATAGTGGTTCTCAACTTTTAGCAAGCATTAGAAATACCTGTAAAGTTTGTTAAAACTACAGATTGCTGGGCCTTCACCACAGAATTTTTGATGCAGTGGATTTGAGGTTGGGTCTGAAATTTTTCATTTCTAACAAGTTCCCAGTGACACTGATGCTTATGCTGCATCTTAAAGTGCATTTTGAGAACTGCAACACTCATGGAATTCTGCTTGAAAAGGAAGGTAAGATATGGAGCAATAGGCGATGGTGAAGTGAGTCATGGTTAGGTGTGCGTGCGTGTGTGTGTGTGTGTGTGTGTGTGTGTGTGTGTGTGCCTGTTAAGGAAAAAAGTAGTGACATGAGTTTGCTGAAGAGAAATGTTCAGTAAAGAAAAAAATATTGACGAAAGACGTAGGGGTAATGTGGACGACAGGGAATTGCTAAAGCAGAATACTTGAGCTGATGAGAGTGGAGAAAATCAGCATCAGGAAAGAGCAGGCCTTAGGGAGGAACCTGTTCAGTTCATTCATAGTAACAGGACCAAAGGCAGAGTACATTGGAATAAATGGAAGAAGGTGAGGAGAGGTGATAGTGGGTCTTGTAAAATTCTCTTCTGATTTCACTCATTTCTCAGTGAAAGAAACGCAAGGTCATAAGCTGAGTTACAGGCTGGGGGAGACAACGTTAGAGGCTGGAATGAAAGAATGAAATGGTGACCCAGGAGAATGAGAGCAAGACTATGGAATGACTGCTGCGCAGCATGAACGCCCTCTTGGGGTTCATGATTAGGAACTGAAAGTGGGCCTGATCAGTGTGGTAGTGTTTTTTTCTCCAGCCACATTCAGAAGCTCAGGAACAGATAAGCTATAAGACAAGGATTAGATCTGAGCAGAATGTAGCTTTCCAGAGAATACAATGCAGCAGGAGCAGAGCAGATTTGCCTGGTGAACGTAATGAAAGCAAGTTTCGTTTCTGTTGTGGCTTATGAAATATTCAGTACAAACACTTTCTAAATATATCTTCTTACATTATTGAAGCAATAATAATAGCAATTTTGAAGACTGTGAACATCATGGAAACGTGTTTATAATACACTGTCATTGAATAAAAGAATAAAAAGTAGGTCTGTTCTAAGATGACACTTAATTAAAGGTTATGGAAGTATGTGAACAAAGCTGGGTCCCAGAAGAAGTGAAAACTGTTTGATTCACTTAATGGAGGGATTTGGGGGGAATTTCTTACTTTTCTGTTTGTTGATGATGTACTCAGATCATTAAATTTTAATGGACATTAAATTAATTAAATATTAATCATTGATATTGGGCACTATGCTGGGTCAAAGAACATGAAAAGGAGACACATAAAAAAGAATGACGAGGAGGAGGAGAGGAGAAATTATAATTCTTTCACTTAAGAAACATATAGGCTAAGAAATAAATTGTTATGTTTTTTAAGCATATACATAATTTAAAATATATAGGACTGTCAGTGAAAATTGACTTAATATTATACTTCAAATTTCTGATATCTATGTAAACCAAATTATTTGGTCAGATTTTCCTGTGAAGTGACCACTTGATAGATCTCTGGGACCACTTATGTCAGTGGGTGACCTACGGAGGAACCCAGTCCCACATCCATGGAACGGAATCTCTACCATGAGTATAACTGAAGGGAGTCTTGACTACCAAGGTTATAAACCCGGGTAATAAGACTCTTCCCAGCCTGATGGTTTATCACACGGCAACTTTAATACTTCTGGTGGTCCCTGATTCACCCTCTCTCCTTTAAACAGCACTGGATGTCTTGATCAGAAGTATTATTCATGATCATTCTATGGGTGGAAAAATTAGATGGAGATCAAAGATTTTCCAAAGGTCATAGAGTGTAGGTCTTGTCTGAATTTTACTCAGTTCTATACTTGGGTGTGGGGTAATCTGTGTCAGGGGGGTAAGAGTTTTTCACATTTTAAAATAAAAGAGAACTTACTTCATTTTCTACATTCTCATTTGGTTTTGTTTCTTGATTTAACTCTGATTTTCATCATATGTTATTAAAACCAGACATATGAACAGAATCCATCATGTTTAAATTCATTGCCATGGAATGAGAATCTTCCATTAGAGTGGCCTTTACTTGGCAGTGAAAGGAAGAATGACTGAATAAAAGTGAATGAAATAGGAATCATCTCAGCCTCAGATGAACTAGAAAAGTGTTGACTCACTAACCTATATTCTTCTGTTTACCTGCTTAGTTACCCAGTATGTTAAATAACTTGCATATTTAATATGAAACACTTCACTTAAAATTTTGCTTCTTTAGTTATATGTGGGAGGTACATTATCACAAGCAGTTAGGAACAGGGGGGTAGATGTTGAGAGAGAAGTTGGAAAAAAATTCTCTCGTAAATGTGGTTCTGATTATGTATTTAAGGAAAGCAGTTATGGGTTTTTTTTGGCACTCTACTTAGGCAAAAGGAAACCAAGGAAGAATTGTCCTGCAAGTGAAAGGTTTCTTTTTCAAATCTTGAATATTTATTGATATCCAAGGTAGGTGATTGAATTTCTCCTTACCTTCACCAATTGGATGAAAACACCTCCTCTCTTTCTTAAATGGCAAATGAAATCACCAGCTTCTTACTACTTGAGGTCAGGAAGGACATTGAGCAAAACTGTGAAAAGAAAACTCGTCTTTATTTTTAAGAAATACACATAGTATAAAATTTACCAACTTAACCTTTCTAAGTGCACAGTGAATTAGTAATATGTGCTTTCGCACTGTTGTGCCACAAACCTCCAGAACTTTTCATCTTGCAAAACTGAATCTGTACAGTTTCAAGCCCTCCCACCCTATCCCCCTTGTAATTACTATTCTATTTTCTATCTCCATCTATTTAACTACTCTCGGTGCTTCATAGGAGTAGAATTATACACTGTTTTTTTTGTGACTGGCTTATTTCACTTAGCATAATGTCCTCAATTCTTTTGGATATATACTCAGAGGTAGTATATACTCAGTGGATCATATGATAGTTCTAGTTTGAATTTCTTGAGGAACCACCAAAATGCTTTTTCTCAAGCAGTTATACCATTTTATAATCCCAACAGTGTGCAAGAATTCCAATTTCTCCACATCCTTACCAACACTTGTTATTTTGTTCTATTTTTTAAAAATCCTAAGGGTGTGAGGTGTGGTTTTGATTTGCTTTTCCTGGTAATTAATGATGTTGAGCATCTCTCATGTGCTTGTTGGCCATTTGTATATAACCTTTGGAGAAATGGCTATTCAGTCTTTGCTTTTTTGCACTTGCTCACTCTCAGTGGATTGCCTCCCTGACCCAATCTTTTTGTGCTCCACCTAGATCCTAAAAGAAGAGTTGTGGAAGCCTCCAAGGATATCAATAAAATAGTTGAGAAGGTGGGTAAAGGGAAGTAGGAGGAAGAAAAAGGAGAAGCCAGTCAGAGGATGGCCACACAGAGCACAATTCCAAGGCCCTCTTAGAAGCTGTGACTCAAACTCCTTAGAAGCTGGACAAAAAGGAGGAAATGGTTATCTATTGCAAGGTAAAACCAAGCCATTGCCTCAGAAGAACACAGCCTTTCCTGTCATTTCTTGTGGTCTGAGAAAGGTTTTCCTCATGGGTCTATACACTGCAGATTCTGAGAGATATTGAGGATGACATCTCTATTCTTTCATCTCAGACATTTCAATAGCTGCTTTCTCACGCCTTTCATGCAGTGGCAGGAGGCCCGGGGAGAGCTGACTAAGCACAGTCTACAAGGGTCTCCCCAACCTACTGTTCTCAGTGGTCTGGTTTGATCTGGAGGCCACGTTGCATGTGAGCAATGGAAGGAGTACAGGCCTCCACAAAATGACAGTTTTCAGAGTTATGTCTTCAAGCAAATACCCCTAGGAAGAGATTAAGAGTATATACAGAGGTGAGAGTAAGTCCATTACCTCACAGAAAAGACAGCTTTGTGGGCCCTATGCTGTTTTGGCTAAACCCTTGGGCTCCTATAAAGCAAACTCTGAGACCTGGGCTTGAGTCCATGCAGTTGATTTGGGGTCATGATCCCCGGAACAGGAGTGAGGGATGGAGTGCACAGGGAGGTAACAAACACCAATGCAAGACGCTTCCTCGTGCAGCCATCACCACTGACTGAGGCAACAGAAGGTCTTCCAGAGCTGTTCCAGTGCAAATTCCTTTTGTATATCTATAATCCACTCTGTTAGCCTTTTAATCATTCACAATGTTTGTCTTCTTAAGATTAGTTGTAACTGGTTTTGCTTTGTTTAGCCTTAAGGGTTTTTTTGGCTGGCTATTTGAAATATATCCCTGGACTTGGGACCTCTTAATTTGTTCTTGACCAGCCTCTTCAACATCCTTCTGCAGTTGCTCAAGTTCAAGATAACCAAAAACTGACACTTTGTAACAGAAATTTATATATAACAAATTTCCCCATATTTGCTACTTATTGTGGGTTTCCTTCTGGTCACTTCTCCAAGCCAAATCAACGCTGAGTAAACAACAAAAATAAAATTATGGTCTCGCGAAGCCAGGAATCATACCCTTTACTCTGCTGATTACAGGAGGAATGGGAAAGCTATGGGATATGCTGGGGGCACAGACAAACAAGCTGATGCAATGGATTTGAGGAGGGCAAAGATGAGAACTAACAAAATTGCTTTCTCTTTGCCACTTTCTCAATCCAGTTCATCCTCTGAACTATCCACTAGGGGTCAGGCTTTCCTTAAAGTCAATGCCAATCCCTGCCAAGGAGGTACCAGAAGTAAGTGAAACCCAGCATCTTTCCCTTTATCCCTCTTCCTTTCTTCATGCTTCTTTCTTCCCTCTCAGTCATTCATTCAACAGATGTATTGTAAGCACTTGCTACACATCAGGCACAGTACCAGATGCTAAGGATACAAACACGGCTCCATAGTCATGGAGATAAGTGTAGCATTGAAAAGATGTCTTTAACAAAGCAAATTGCGGAAACAAAATTACAAACCCCATATTCTTTAACTCAGCTATAGTTATAAAAGGTAATGAGAACAGAAGCTTAATGAACTCAGACAGCAGTTCACAAACAACTCTTAAAACAGCAGTTCTCAAAGTGAGGTCCATAGTACCCTGGGGCCCCTTGGAATCTTGACAATTTGCCAACATTTAAAGGACTCTCTGATGAAATAAATGGTGACATTACAAAGAATCTCTTAAAATATGTTCCATAATAAAAAGTGCCAACATCTGCTGATGTGCATCAGTGAATCACTATTTATTAAATGATTAACACATGATGTTATGAAACTATTGCATAGGGAACAGATCCATCCAAAGTGGAAGATAGATGAAAGGTGTTTAATACAACAGGAAAAAAATTCATTCATGTTTCAGATTCCATACTGCAAGTAGAATTTAAGAAACTACCACTTACCAAGGTGTTTTTTTTTTCCTTTATTGAAGAAACATGGTCCATAACACTGTGTATGACTCACACCTTGTGAGATACATGTTCCTATACCACCCCCACAACCCAAGCGCCCAATCCTTTACCCTAGACCATTATGCCCCCTCCCACCTTTGTTCCCACTCCCTCCCCATCTAGTTGCATCAATTCTGCAGTCATATTTCTAGGGCTTATTTTGATTTAGTTTTGTCAGGTCCTTTTTATTTTGTTATTGCTATTGATTGTTTTCTCTATATTGCATATGGAAGAAATCATCCAGTATTTGTCTTTCTCCTTTTAACTTATTTCATTTAGCATGATTCCCTCCAGTTCCCTCCATGTTGTCACCAATGGAGGTGGCCCACCTTTTTTTACACTAAGTAGAATCCCATTGTGTGTGTGTGTTTGTATGTGTGTGTACTATATCCTCTTAATCCACTACTCTAGCAGTCGGCATTTAAGTTGTTTCTATAACTTTTATGTATGTGGAAGTGGAATTGTTGGATCACAGGTCTGTCTTTTGAGGAACATCCATACCTATTTTCAAAGCGGCTGCATCAATTCACATCCCCACCAATGGTGCACCAAGGTTTCCTTTTCTCCACATCCTCACCAACACTTATTTTTTCTTTACTTGTTATCATTTATAACTTTGATGATAACCATTCTAACAGGTGTAAGGTGATTTTCATGGCAGTTTTGGTTTCCTTTTCCTTGATAAGTGACTTTGAGCATCTTTTCATGTACTTGTTGGCTTTGGATGTTTACTTTGGAAAAACAAAACAATCGAGGTCCTCTGTGCATTTTCTAATTATATTTCTGTTATTGAATTGTATAGGTTCTTGATATGTTTTGGACATTAACCCCTTTTCTAATATATAGTTTGTAAATATTTTCTCCCATTCTGTAGGTTGACTTTTTTTATTTTATCGATTTCTTCTTTCACAGTGCAGAAATTTTTTGGTTTGATATAGTTCCACTTGTCAACTTTTGCTTCTGTTCCTTGTTGGAGTCCTGATTTCTTAGCTGACTCTTTGATCCTGATGAACAGTTAGTGTTGAGACAGCAGCCTATTCCTACCTTAAGAAATCACCAACATGAGCAAGAGTTTGGATGTGGCTAGTCTCTATGTACGACATACAGAAACACAATGCCTTATAAATAACAAATGGCATACCACACAAAGAGCCTCTCCTGAAGAGCCTGGACAGTCATCACCTCTGTAACCTTGGATCTTTGTATTAAATGTGCAATTTTTATAACATCAAAATCTTGCACTTAAATATATACTTCTCTCTTGAAATATACTTAATCATATTTTTGAAAACCAATAAGGTAGATAATGTAAAAACAATGGGATGACAATTTTCCATCATCAATAGGACATTATTGAAACCAAGCTCTTAGTATAAATCATGTTGGGTCATGTGATGGTTAAAACTGAAAACATTTTGGATTTTGGAATCAGGCAGTTTTTCAAGTCTTTGCTTCATCATTTATTAACAAGTTCTTTAACCTTCCTGTGCCTGTTTTCTCATCTGGTAAATCCCAGTCTCACAAGGCAGTGAAAATTAAATGCGCTGCACCCTGCATCTGACCCACTCTGGCCAGGGGGTGCAATTTCAGGGGGAAGGCCTACAGCCAGGGGCAGGGTTGGGTAACTAAATACTCTGTTAATGATTGGTATTTGTAATGATGACCCAGAGCACTAAAATATCCCAAGGCTTTCTGAATCTTCACAAAGACACTGTTATTACAGAGCCCTCTGAAACTACTGAGTGCTTAGGAAACTCAAACACCTGTGTGACACTAATTGTGATTCTCAGTCAACAAAGAAATTTGATGAAGTGTACCTTAACTAAGGAAGTTTGAAACCCATATCCTCTTACCCTTGAAGTAACTAAGAATTTATTACAGAGGAGAAGAAAAGAGTAAGAGAGGGGACCCAAATAATGAACAACACAAGAATGTTTTTTCATTTAAAAGAATTAACATTTAAAGAATACATTCACCATCTGAGCAAAAGTTCCAAAGGATGGCATGCTTTGATTAACCCAAGAACAGACAACTAACTAGTCTTCAAGAGGATAAAGAATCTATTTTTACAAGAGTTATATAGTATAGAATTACATCTTCCATTCAAAGAGAATTTGAAGGAGAAACTTAATTATCTGGAGGATTTGTATTTGTGGGGAAAAAAATGATCACTGTTATTGTATTGACCAAAAGCTAAGAGAAAATGTCCCTGAAGTATGTTTAAACAAAGAAAGAAAAAGAAGGAAGGGGGGAGGGGAGAGGGAGGGATGAAGGGAGGGAAGAAGAGAGAGAAGGAGGAAGTGCATGTCATCATTTAGCATTGTCTGAGTCACCTGGCCACTGAGAGGGGCGATAAAAGAGATATTAAAAGATAATCAAGAGTGTAATTTTGTTTTGTTTGTTTGAAAATGGACTTAATTTTTTAACTAAAATCAATTCTTATTTAATGTTGCAAGTGTTCACAAACTAGTACTGATGGAGTATTATGCAATGTCATTGGTGTGAGAGACAGTTACCATCAGGTGCAAAGTCAGCAGAAACACTAGCAGCCAGTTAAGAAGTAATCAAACTGGCAGAAAAGAAAGTCAAGATCAATTCTGATTCTTAGTATATGAGACATTTCACATTTCCACTTCGCCAGCTCTCTTTCCTGAGTCCCTCACTGCTGCTAATTTACCCTTTGTAAACTAAGTAAGGAAGATCCCAATTGCATGTGTGTGTGATATGTGATACATATAGAAGTATATCAGATGTGTATGAACATTTTAAAGTAAAAAAATAAACACCTTCAGGACTCCCTGGTGGCACAAGGGGTTAAGTCTCAGCCTATGAAGCTATCCAGAGCCACAGCAGCACAGTGAGCTTCCCACATGGCACAGCAGACCTCTCCTGTCTGGTCCCCTGTTCCCCTCAGCAGTGTATTTCATTCAGTCTGCCTGTTCTGCCCCCCACTCTGTCTCTGATGAATCCTCTCACCCCTCCATACCTCTGGCCTACACCCCAGCTCTTATATGCATAAATCAATAAATCTTTTTAAAAAATAAATAAACACCTGGCTATCGGGATTAGCCAAGGTTCTCCAAGAAAAACAGCCACTAGGTTATATACACATATATAAAAGAAAATTGATGACAAAGAATGGGCTCACATGATTAAGGAGGCTGAGACCTGCTATCTGCCCATGTAGTGTACAAGATGGAGGCATAGTGACATAGTTTCCATCCAAGCCTGAAGGGTCTGAGAACCAGCAGCAGCAATGTCCAAGGGCTGCAGAAGATGTCCCAGTTTAAGTATTCAGAGAAAATTCACCATTCCTCCTTATTTTTATTCTATTCAGACTTTCAATGAATTGGAGGATGTCCACCCAAATTGACAAGAGCCACTGACTTTACTCAGTCATCAATCAAATTGCAAATCTCTTCTGGAAACATTCACACACAAAAAAACCCCTAAAACAGTGATTCACAAGCTCCTTGACGATAGCCCAGTCAAAATGACATATAAAATTAACCATCACACAATTCAATATCTAGGTTAGGGCACATGCAACAGGTTACTTTGGGGGTTAATTAGGACTTGGGATTTAATCTCTGGATTTGGTCACACTTCTATTTGAATTCTCAAAATTAAACCAGCATCAAGAACTCTGCTGGAAGGGAAGAGGTGCAGATGTAACCTCTTGTTTGCAAGGTATGTCAGATCTGTGAGGTACTTTTTTGGGAATATCTGCCCTACCCAGTCAGCCCGGTAGCTGATTTGCTTCCCAGAGAAGCACTATGTGAATTAGGAGCAAGTGTTCCCATTGTACCCCATTTAACCCCTATGGAATCGGCAGCTGCTTACAGGAGGCCATGGTCACCATTTCTGGGTGAAACTGAGAGTGCAGGTGTCCTGGGTGGGCAACCACGGGACACTCCAGTAACACACACAGTAAGCAGTGCTTCCCCAAGGGTCTCTCTAGGTGTCAGCACACCATGAGCTGCTGCTTATATGGCAGCTCTAGCAGGAGACAGTCAGGACTAGTGCCAGACAAATGTTCACCTCAGGGTTTTGCCCACTAGTAACTGAGAAGCCCTGGGACAAAAGATCAGTAGGAAGAAGTCTCTGGAAACCAAAACAATGTGAAATTCAGCTCTTATGGGTATTCCTGATTTCTGCTGTTTTGGAAGTAAATGCAGGAGGATTACTTCACATATTCTTGAGACCAAAAGCGCTGGATATCTTTCCTTTTCCCCTTCAGACATGCTCTCCACCTTTCTCTTCCCTGCTCTGTGCCCAGGAGACTGGGGAACATGGGCCAACTAAACAGACTGCCTAGCTTTCTGCCTTCCAAGTGGGTTTGACCAGTGGAATTTGGTCACTAGCAGATGATCAAATGACAGGAGAAGGGAGGGGAATCATTTTCCCAATTCCCTTCCTTTTGGGTAAGTGGTGTCTGCTTCTCTTCCTAAGGCTACATTTTCTGTCAGACACCCCTCTCCATACAGCTCTCTCTGTCTCTATGAGCCCCATAAAGGCTCCCTCCTATAATGCCATCACATCTCTCAGTTACTGGGACTAAGACACTGTCTTTGTTGCTTTAAATTGACCCTTAAATTGAGGCATCTCTGCAAATAGTTCCTTTATCCCAATCTTTGACAGTGCTGTTTCCTGCCGCCACACTGACCAATACAGCAAATTTAAGGTTTTGGGAGGGCAATCTGGGGAGAAGAGTCACACTTTTTGCTAATCAATGTGACTCAATATTCAAATAAATACAAATTTATTGTTTTGCTGGAGTAGGTAAGCAGAGCACAAATTATAGCATTTGCTTAAACAAACTATACTCCTACCTGCCTGGAGTACCTGGAGGATATAAAAAGTAACATAACTGGAGCCATTTTTTAAATGGGGCTGGAGCAAACCACTGCAAAAAAGATAAAAAGTGACTTTACTGTCCTCCTTAACTGGGCCAGACCTCTGGATTAAGCCAAACCACATCATTCCAAGAAGCCAACAAGGAATATAGCCTGTTTAAAAGGACTGATGAAAGAGAACTTCTATCTACTTCTCTGTGACCTCTCCACTTGATCCATTTTGCCCTGTGACTCCTTCACACAATCATTATCTCATCCTCCATTACCTCATCCTTTTTTCCTCCATATAAAGTCCCTGACTTTTACCCCTCCTCAGACACTATTTGGGTTTCTACGTGAAGTTGTGCTTCCTGAATTGCAATTCTTGGATCCCAAAATAAACATCTGATTGCCTCTCATTCTGGCACTATGTTGACAAAGGTAATAGTCACCTCAGAGTCCCACTGATAGTAGATGTTCAAGAAATGTTCATTGGCCATAACCGAACCATAAGACCTTGGCTAAGTAAAGTCACTCATCTCTCAGGCCTCAATTTCTTCATCTGTACCACCTCTACCCAGGAACACTGAAGTCTCACCACTTTGGATACCTAGGAAAAACAAAGTCGGGCCATTAGATATGTTTTTATGTCAGTTTTATTGTTTTCCAGGACACAGTAACATGAACTTGAGTAGGAAAGGAGGCTGGACAGAATGTGGTTGGAAGTGTTATAATCAAATATTTTAAATTACACATCATCAACACATTGTTTTCAAGCAAATGGGCACTCTAGAGGGTGTTCCTTGCTATTAAGTAATTTACCTGCAAACTAGAGCCAGATTAAATAGCAACCATACCGCCATGACAGATGCCAGCATGCCTCATCTATACTTGACACCAAAAGATGTTCACCTGTTTTTATTGTGACCAAATGCCAGGTTATGAAGCACCGTGTACAGTATAATCTCTACTTCATAAAATATTTATAATCTATACGGAAGATCATTTTGGGACCAGATGCTTATTGCTTTAAGGTGTAGTAAAGTGTGAATTGATTTTCTGCTTATTCTTTCTACAACAATATTTAAATAAACCGTATTTCCACTGGTAAGGAGGAGCTGGACCCTCAAGCCTGCGAGAGCGAGGGCCCCACGGCCCCGCAGCAACTTAGGGGTACGAGGAAGGAAGACCGCGGGCGGAGCGGCTCTTGGAGGGCGCCCCACTTACCGCGGCTCGGCGGGAGCAGGAATCGGGGCAGCGGAGGGAGAGAAGGGAGGCGGGAGGAGCCGGGCAGGAGCGCCGCGGTGCGTAGGGATGAGGGGTCCCCGCCGGCGCAGGGGGCGTGGTCTCGGCGCGCGCCGCAGGCAGAGGCAAGGTGGAGGGGCGGGGTTTGCCGGGGGCGGGGGTGGAGGTGGGGATGGGGCCTGGGAGGGGCACCGTGGGGTGGGGAGGACTCGGGGTGACCCGACTGCGGCGGATTAGGCTGGGCCCGCCGGAGTGGGCCGCACCGAGACGGGTGCGCCTTCGGCCTCCTGGACCCGGAAGTGGGGAGGGCGGCCCAGGAAGGCGGCGGGAAGGAGCCGGACTGGGGGCGATGGCAGAGCCCAGCGCGGTGCTGGTGATGGGCGTGAGCGGCTGCGGGAAGTAGGTCCGGGAGGGCGCGGGGACCGCGCGGGAGGTGCTCAGACCCGCCCCTGTACCCGGCGCTTTGGGGCGGAAGGGCCTGGGGATTGCTCCCGCCTTCGCCTTACTGCTGAGGAAAATGAAACCTAGACGCCAGATTCCCCGTCTTTACTTCCTACCTGCTTGGCCTGGCCTTTTGGCGCAGACCACGTCGGAGACTCGGGTTTGCCATCTATAAACGAACTGAGGTCCGGCCTCCAGCAAAAGCCCTTTGTGAAGGGGCGCGCGCTGGAGTGCACATCGATAAAAGGTTCTTCGCCATTAAGTGGGTCAGGTGGTCGCTGGTGCTCGCTCTTGGCGCCTCTTGTCTGAACAAGGTGCAAAGGTGCGCGGCCAAACGCGGGGGCAAGCCAGGTTCCGGACTCCCACTGACCTTTGTCAAGCTGGCCACAGCGGCAGCTCCTTCCTGCAAGACCTGGCACAGTCTCAGTTAGAACTTAGAAAGTTCTAGTTTATTGTTCTCCCCATTCTTTGAGCAATGTTTATCAGCTTAAACTGAATCAGGAGTGTGAATGAAGTTGATCCCTGAGGATTTGAGGGAGAAGAAAACTAGACACCACAAATCCTCCGCCCAGCCCATACTGGGGGGCAACATTTGGCTCCCTGATTAGACCAAAATGTAACTCAAAATTTTTGTGGCATTTTAGCCCAAAGACTGGGAATCTTGAAGTTAAAACTTGGAACCTGAAAATCACTAGCTGTTGTATGATTTGAAGAAATTGGAGCCTGTAAAACTGCTTGGGAGCAGTGGGAGGCAGGAGCCCTAGATCTTGGTCTACTGCTGTCGGACTGTATGAGGTTGAGCAATTCATGTGTCGTTCCTGATCAGCTGAGGGATTCTGGGACATATGACTATGATTATGAAATTCATGCATTCAATAAATGGTTTTTGAGCTCAGTACTTGTCTTTGGTCTACAGTGAACCGGGCAGATAAAAGTCCTTGTCTTCAACAAGTGTACAGTCTAATAGACAGTAAGACTCGTAAGTGAATAAATACTCGTATAGTGTGCCACATGGTTGTAAGTGCTCCAAACAAGGCTGTAATGTTTTTATGAACTACTTGAACTTTCTATGGGTGTGAGAAGGTTAAATCACCCATCAGAATCCTCCTTCCAATATCCTCAGAATTTTCTCACTCTGTAAATTCAGTATTTATTCTCAAAAAGTAATCAGCTACAGAAAGGGACCGAAAAACTTAAGATTTTTATACATTGATTTTTGAAAAAAAATACTGGATAATTTTTTCTTAAATTCCTGAAGGAAATTAAAGCCTAGATTCTGGGTCACAAGCCTCACTATCACTGCTTCAATATCATACAGTTATTAGTGCTCTATAGTACAGGGTGGGCAGTGTCTGTTTCCCAGCGTGTCCTAGAATAAGATGGTTGGGAAATAGTCCTTTGAACACCTGTGTCCTCTCCACAGGTCCAGTGTGGGCACCCTGCTGGCATCCGAGGTAACCTGTTCCCTATTTTGTGTCCCATTCTGTGTCATTCTCCCTTGCTCCCTTTTTCCGGCCTGAAGGGGTTTGTAAAACTCACTACAGACATCTCTACATGGCTTGTGAAACCCATTGGAGCGGTGAATGAATAAAAGAAGAGCCCTGCAGCCAGCAAGGGTGCAGTGAAGTAGCTTTACAAACCTTCCTGCACACTGGGGGCTTGTCCCCAGGCTGCTGGTGGGGAAGAGGGTGGTGGGCTGGTTTCTACACTTGCCCATTATTTTTAGTAACTCCATGGCACTGCCTGCCACATACACACTTTCACTTTGTTCTTAAAGCTAGGATGGAAATTCTATGATGCAGATGACTATCACCCAGAGGAAAATCGAATGAAGATGAGTAAAGGGATACCGCTGAATGACCAGGTAATTTTGCTGTCTGCTTCTCTACATTCGATCCAGGTGGTGCAGGTGGAGGTGAGCACTTAGGGTAGTAGAGTTCCTGCATAGTGAGATAATTCATGGGCTCAAGAGCTCCAAAAGCCAGGCACATGGTTGGTCGTCCATGTATGCACGTTAGCATTGACCTTGAACTTCTCTTTCTGAACTCAGCATCAGGAGCAATGCCCTCTCTGCCACAGCTTGGCAGAGTCTGCCCACACACTTGGTTTGGGAAGTTTGATCTGCAGAATATAATCCTCTCACAGAGGCTTCCCTGTGCCTCATACATGGGAAAGTTCACTTCTCCCCTGTCACGCAAGACCACCACCACCAGACCCTGGCGCCCATTCCAAAGCCAGAGTGCTCTTTGCAAATTCAAGCTTCCTTTGGAAGCTTCCCATGGGTATGAGGGTTAATACCAAATACCTAAATTCACAAACCTGATTGTCAGGTCAAACTGACCAGTCTCTCAAGGTGCCAGCACTACCTCCCTGGAGCCGCTGGAGCCACCTGCCCCAGCAGTCCCCCACTGCCATGCTCAAAGCCTTGGCACTCCTGTTCCCACTGCCCGAATGTGCTTCCTTTCCTCTTTCACAGAGTCAGCCCTGCTCATCCTTTATTTCTCAGCTCCATGCCACTTCCTCAGGAAGTCTTCGCTGACCTCAGGAAAACCTCCCTCCTAAAAGCTCAGAGCACCATAGACTTACTGCCTTTGTTTCAGTTGCAGCTTGGCATTGGACAGAGAATGTGGCTAATATTTATCTCTGCAACTAGATTTCACTTCCAGACGGACAGGGACTGGCTGTTTCTTTTAACCATTGTATATCCCCAGGACCTGACACCCAATATGTGTTAGAAAGTGTTGATGGCATATTTTTGAGTGAATGAATGCAAGAAAGAATGGATGACTAGTACTTCATTCTTGTATGCACCATCCTGAGGTCATCCCTTAGATTGTCTCTAACCAAAGTTACAAACTATGGATTTGTCAACTTGCTGTCACCCAGGGATCTCCCTGGTGGCCTAGGGGTTAAGTCTCAGCACTATCACTGCTAAAGGCCTGAGCTTGATCCCCGGCCAGGGAGCTAACCCACATAGGGAGCTGCAGCTTCTCCTGTCTTGCCCACTGCTCCCCTTGGCAGTGTATTTCATTAAATTCGCCTATTCTGCTCCTCACTGTCTCTGGTGAATCCTCTAAACACCCCCACACCTCTGGCCTATACCCCAGTTCTTCTATGCAAAAAAATAAATAAATAAAACTAGCTGTCACCCAGGAGAGGCTGTGAGCACAAGGGCAAGGGCAGGGCCAACGAGCAGCTAAGAGGTGGGAAGGGGAAAGCAGGCCCATCTGCTAAGCTTGTCCCAAGTACAAGAATGGAATAGGACTGGCCAAAGACCAGCACTATTTTCACTTTCTGTGAACTTGGCTCATCTCCACTTATTCTCCCAGTCTCACTAGCTTCCCTTTTCCTGCCATGAGGGACTTCAGTCTCTCAACCAGCATTAGGTCTAGTTCTAGAGCACTTAGGAATGCATCTTGAGTTTGCAGTGGTTCAAGCCTTGAACCATCAAGAATATCTTTGCAACACTTGACTTTAAAAGATAAGAGAATCATAAAAGAGATAAAGAATTTAAATGCAATAGCATTATGCTAGAGGTAATAGATAATGTAGATAACCTGGCTCCGCCACTCAGTTCATAGGATCTTTGGCAAAAGGTTTCGTCTCGGTGCCTCATTTTCTGCCTGTGAAGTGGCGATGGTATTTGGGTTCTTGGGAGAGTTAAATGAGATACCAGAAAAATGTGCCCAATGACTTGGTGCCGCCCCTTGTGCTTGGCCTATCTCTCAAAACCACCAAGATGTCTGTGGACCTTCACATTGGTAGGCATGATTGACTATGTTTCTGTACAGAAAACACCTGGAAAATTCACTTCTGTCTATGTTTACTTCAGGACAGGATTCCATGGCTCTGCAAATTGCATGACATTTTACTAAGGTAAGAGGACATCAGGCCTTGGCATAAACCAGTGAGTAAAAAAAATCATCAAAAAGTACCGAAGAAAAATATGGTTTGGAAATCACCGCTGACTGATAAAGGATCCCAGAAATGGAATGCCCTTCTGTTGAGTTACTAACAATAATTTTAATCAGCCAGAAACATGTGCTTTAGTTGGTTTCTATAGACAAAACTTCTAGAGATCTCGCTCCATGATGACTAGCGGGAATCTTGGCTACTTGGCTTCCCCAAGTCTGATTCTTCATCTGAAAATGATAAATATAGTTCCTACTCACAATTACGAGGAATTAGTGAGATGAAGTGCGAGTAGCTCTTAGAACAGTATCCAAGTCTTAGTAAGTACAAAAACAGTAACAATGCCCTTATTAGACCCATAGCTTAGTGACCACTTTTTCTTCCCCCTACTTCAAGCCGTGACAACCAGGAGGATCAGGGATTATTTGTAAATCAACTGGATTGGAGTTGCAAATTGCTCAGCTCTGAGAAAATGGGGTCCTCTCCACCCATCTGTGCACCTGACCCCTGAGAATCCTGATTGGGACAAGGAGAAGGATAAAGAAAAGGCAGGGAATGGGTTATAAATCTTGCTTTCTAAGATAAATCCCGTTTTCTAATCTAAAACCATCTAAGTCATATGAAATTATGTTTTTAATTAAAGTTCGCTTCTTTCACACCACATTGAAATGGCTGGAAGCCTTCTGTTTGTACAGACTGAGGCTTTTGATTTATCGGTTAGGATTTAGGGTTGCAGGGTCTCCAACATAAACAGACTGACTGGAAATCAAATATACTGATCTGTAATGGAAGAAGTGAAGATCCTCAGGAGAGTAGAGATCAGACTTCCAGAAACAGGACAAACAAGATCCCACCATGGCCACGGAAGAGTTGGAAGGCTCAGGGACCTGTCTGATGCTGAGGATACTGACTCTCTTCTGTGAGTTGGCCATAAGATCAAAGACCCATTCGGAATTTTCACTTCTGATATAAACTTTGTCCTAAATTCCCAAGCCAGCACTCACCCTTCACTTTATTCAAGTCTCTTCCCGGCTCTCTGAGATGATGGCTTCTCCTGCCCAGGAGGGGTGCAGTGGCTGGGTGGAAGTGGTGACTGCCTCCTGGGTGCAGTCCTGGACCATACTCATTTTCCCTTTTTGGTGCCTCCTTACTTGCCTCTTATTTCTGGCTCAGGTTTTTTTCTCTTAGTATGTCTCCAGAAATTTCTCATATCCTGCTTACCTTGGCCATAACCATGCTCCCATTTTTCCTTTCTCCAGCTCTGTACTGGTAACTTCCCCAGACTCTTCCTGTATAGAGTAGGAACGGGGAGAAGCCAGCCATGAACTGAAAATCACTGAATAGCCATGGAGGGCCTAACCTGAGCTGGGTGCGTGGTTCCAGCCTACTGGCAGCCACTCATGTTCAGTGCTGCGGCTGAGCTGCTTCCTACAGCCACAGGAGCAGAAACAGCACTTTTGTGTACCACGCACCTTGACAGACCTTTTCCTGACCACAGTTCCGTGAGCAGGTACTCTAGTAGTCACATAAAACACATAAGGAACTGATGATGCTCAGAGAGGTAAATACCCTGTCTCAGGTGGCTCTGTTCACTAGTGGAAGATCTTTACCTGAAAGCCAGGACTGCCTGACATTTTTGTTTGTTTTTTTAAGATTTATTTATTTATGCATACAAGAACTGGGGTGTAGGCCAGAGGTGTGGGGTGGCGAGAGGAGTCACCAGAGACAGAGTGGGGAGCAGGACAGGTCTACTGAAATACACTGCTGAGGGGAGCAGCAGATGAGGCAGGAGGGGTCTGCTGCGCCATGTGGGAATCTCCCTGGCTGGGGATCGAACTCGAACTGCAGCAGCTGCAGATAGCTTCATAGGCTGAAACTTAACCCCTTGCACCACCAGGGAGGCCCCAAGGACTGCCTGATGTTTGCCGCCATTTTATAATGCTTTCCACTGGCAGAGAAGCAGGGCTGACTGGAGTCCTCAGCCTAGAATTGAAACCAACTACAGATGATCTTTGAACAATTCAGGGGTTAGGGGTACCAACCCATGTGCAGTGAAAAAAAATCTACCTGTGACTTTTGACTCCCCAAAATCTAAAGTACTAATAAGCCTGATGTTGAATAGAAGCCTGCTCTATAACATAAACAGTTAGCATTTCTTTTGGATTCTATATGTAT
The DNA here is from genome assembly GCA_004024925.1 of Scalopus aquaticus. Taxonomy (NCBI): domain Eukaryota; kingdom Metazoa; phylum Chordata; class Mammalia; order Eulipotyphla; family Talpidae; genus Scalopus; species Scalopus aquaticus. The sequence goes on along the minus strand of PVIJ01002041.1, from coordinate 34,224 downwards.
TATATACATGATATACTACATTCTTACAATAAACTAAAGAAAATCTTAAAGAAAAAACATTTACAATACTGTTTTGTATTTGTCCATACCATGTTTATGCTGTTGGTTTTATAAGAAATTGACAAGTTCAAACCTGTTCAAACCCTTGTTCGAGAGTCAACTGTATTTTAAATGCCTTCATTCTTTAGACCTCCCCCCCACTTTTTTTTCTCAAACAGAGATACAGCCTCAGGACACCATGTGGTACTAGCCTGTTCAGCTCTGAAGAAAATCTACAGAGACATCTTAATCCGAGGGAAAGATGGCACACCTTGTCAGTGCGACGAGTCAGGGACGGAAGGAAAGCCTGCTGAGGTGAAGCTCTCTGTGGTCTATCTGAATGGCTCATTTGAGCTCATTTCCGAACGCTTACGCAAGAGAAAAGGACATTTTATGCCCCCTGAGTTATTACAATCTCAAATTGATACTCTGGAACCCCCATCAGCTCCAGAAAATTTCATCCAAATCAGTGTAGACAAAAATCTCTCAGAGATAATTGCTACAATTATGGAAACTCTAAAGTGAAATGAGAATCACTTCACATCAGTGGTACAGAACAGTAGAAGGCATAAATCTCTATCCAATCCCAAACGTTGTTCCAGTATCCTCTCAAGACTGTCTTCTAAATCCTAAAAGAGAGCAAACCACGGTGAATTGAGAATGCTTGTTTGGGTGTTATTTTTAGGAATTTGTGATGCTCTGGCACACTGGGAGAGGGAACTTTAAAAGTAAAGCTTTATTTGAAATTTAAATTCATGTAACCCAGTCAAATGATCAGAGGAACTTTATAATCGCTGCTGTAAATCAAGACCTCACTTAAAACAATTTTACCATGCTCGTATTTGGATAAGAAAGTGAAAATTGACTATCCTTGGCAATTTCCCCTGGAAATTGGTCTCAGGAGCAGAAATGTGTACAAAATTGATCAAGTCATTTCACACTGTCACCTCCTAATCTCTCTCTTTGGGTTGCTTCAACAGAAGTAAGGAGCATGCTTAGTAATTCATGAATATAAAAACTGTGAAGCTGTAACTTGAGTGAATGAAGCACAAATAGGCCAATCCAGTCTGCCGCCTCATTGTACAGAGACCTCTATGAGATCAGGTTGGTGTGAGCCTGCCCAGCGTCCTGTTATAAAAGCCACCAGTGACAAAACACAAGGCAGGCCCGCGAGGAGCACTGGAAATGCCATGGCCAAGACACGAATCAGAACTCTCCAATGAGCAGCAATGCCCCACTGGCACATGGGAGCAGCTGGGCTGGGTGAGGTGGTGCAGGAAGTTGGAGACTGATACATTCCTGGGCACCAGCTAGGGAAGCAGAATCTCACCTAAATGGACCGGGTTGGAGCCTCCTCACAGGGCTCCAGGAAGCAGCTTCCTTACCCCTCTATCCTAACCAGGGCCCCAGGACGCAGCCATTCTGCTGGCCTACTGGTTGGCTCTGGCCAGAGAATGGGTTTTGGAACCAATTACTGTTTCTTTCACAAGGAGATGCAGTTTTTGTCTCAGGAACTACAATATAACAACATATATGGGGCGGGGGGGAGGTAGGGAGGCTACCAATGGAAAGAAAGGGACTTTCTGGGTGAATAAACTTGCATAAGAAAATGGAGCGCTGGAGTTCTCTACCAGGTTGTTTGGGGCACCCCCTGCCTGCCTTTGGTTTACATTAACCCTCATATTTAGGGTCCAGGGGTATTACATAGTGAAACCATTAGCTTATTATAAGTTACTTGCCCCTTATTTCTAATTTGTAATAATGGCATATTTATTATTTGCTTAATCTTTTAGCAATTAACTTCATGACGGTAAAGGGGGCATTAGGATATTTTTTAAGGAGACACTGAGTCTGGTGGGGTTGAGAATCACTGCTCTAACCTTGCCAAAGGTGGCCTAATCAAGGAGATAGTCAGTGCTGCCCTCTGGTGGTTCAACAGAACAGAGCAAGCACAGACTGCTCTCCCAGCCTTGAGAACTTCAGGGGTTTAGCAGCCAAGGGTTTCAGCAGGTCCCAGGCCAAGGGGCAGTGGATATTTTGTTTGACAGTTAACCATTGATTTTGTTCTTTCTGCTGCTGTACTGGATGTCCTAGGATTGACTCCTAATGGGAAGGCTTGAACACTGAAAACCCTAAAGTGAAAAAGGCCGTGAAAATCTTGTAATTAATGGAACTTTTCTTCCTGTTTCCAAAGTCTTAAGTTTGTAGGATGACAATTGGAACCTGTGACTTCTGCCAGCAACACTCCACATTTTTCTTAGATTATCTTTTTTCTGAGCCTATGGAGAAAAACTGCAGTTGTATAAAATACTCCACATGGCATAACTAAAAACTGTGTCTGTATGTTGTCTGTATGTCTTTTCCTTTTGCCTGCCTTGGCCTCTACAGTTTGTAAAATTTGTATAGATTTTCCCAGAGCTCCCCTTTCAATGGCACCCAGCAGGTTTCTCCACAAGACAGAGACATTAGTTATTTTTAGAGGACTTTTTTTTTCTAGAGAACTTTTTTTTTATATTTATTTATGCATACAAGCTGGGGTACAGGCCAGAGGCATAGGGTGGCAAGAGGGTTCACCAAAGAGAGAACGGGGAGCAGAACAGGCAGATCGAGGAAATACACTGCTGAAGGGAGCAGCGGGCGAGGCAGGAGAGGTCTGCTGCGCCATTTGGGAATCTCCCAGGCCCGGCATCGAACTTGACAGCTCCACAGCGCAATGCTTAACTGCTGTGCCACCAGGGAGGCCCCTAAAGGACAGGTTTATTAGGGAAAGGGACAGAAGAATAAGGGATGCTTGCATAGACACAAGCAGGCAGGAAGAGCTGCCCTGAAAGGGACAGGTTTGCTGAGAGAGGCCTGCATGGTTGCAGGCAGGCAGGCAGGCCTGAGGAGAGCTGCCTCTGCTGAGGGAGATAAGTGAAGGGAAGACCTGGTCACTGGCAGGCAGGAAGGTTGATGGCCTGCAGATCAGAGGTCGTGAAAAGGACACCTACATAGGCACAAGTGGGCAGAGGGACAGCTGCTGCCCAGAGCCACTGCAGGGACTGCACTGATACAGTCCTCTATCGGGAGGGGCTTATTCCCTCCAGGAGTGGTTTGTTTGCTGCTGACCCTGAAGAACCAACCAGAACTAGAAAGGGAACCGGAGATTCCACAATGGGCTCAATCTCCCCATCTTCACCTTCCGCTCAGCCTTAGGCACTGGCTCCTAAGGATTTTTTGTCATCACTGGTTAATCGTCATGCTGATTCTTCCACCCCACCTCCCTGTGGGAGTCAGGTTCTGTTCTTATGATTCCTTTTTTTAAGTTCTGTCTCCTCCATCAGTACTATTGAGTTGATCTAGAGCTTTCATAGAGATTGAATACTGTTGCTGTTTTCTGATATTTATGACAAAGCTTCCCAAAAGTCTGAATTAAAGTAAAATATTTGGTAGTCTGTCATTTGGCTAATCAAAGGAAATTTTGTGGAACCTCAGTAGAGCTCCTGAGACACTCCCTTTCCTCCTGGAAAAGGCATTAGATAAATTTGTCCTATTTGGTTTACCTAGTAAAGTAAAATTGAAAGCATTGTCACTTAAAAAAAAGTAAAACTTTGGCATGTCCAGAAATGATAATGTTGGTTTTCTGGAATTTTTATAATACCTTCCCGTACCTGGTATGTAAATTGTCAATTTTTTTATTGTTGTCCTGCAATATTTTGTTTCAATGGTCTGATAACTGCAGAAATTGTTTCTGAAAAAAATTGTTTGTTAAGACCTCAACTGATTCCAGTTAGAAATTCTGACAGTAAAAAGTTTCCTACAAAGGACTGAATATAATGTTGGAGATAAACCTAATTTTGGTAAGTTTTGTTTAATTTTTGCTTTGACTCAATTTTCTTGTTTTGACTAACCAGGATCTGCAGCAATGTTGCATATTTTTTAAGCAGGGCTAACTTGTGTTTGTATTTTCTTTCCCCTTGATACCAACATAGTATTAAAAATCGTGGTAGTAATTTTTACTACTCGTTGCAGAGTTCTATTTTTGCATAATTTCATCAGGGAATTTTGTCATCTAAACTGAAGAAATTGGAAACATGTTTCATCGTACAGCTTTGATTGAAATTCTTCCAGGCAGTCGAATTTGAACTGAACCACGAGGAGAACATGTTGCTTTGTTTGTAGGGATCCAGAGACCTCCAAAGAAGGTGAGGAAGCTTGCCTCCTTTGGCAGGACTGGACAACCCGGAAAAAGAAAAAGCCCTGGTAACCTCCAGAAGAGGAAACCCCAGGTGGAGTATAATGAAACCAACCTTGTTCCTGAAGCCTGCACGGACCAGTTGTCAAGAGCTCACTCTGATCCTCTATTCCAACTAAGTATTCTCCTAACCATACCCATGGCCCAGCCTCTGACCTGGGAAGGGGCAAAAACTGTTCACAGTGATGCAAAATAGATGCCAAGAAGAGACTTCCTCAATCATGCAGATACCACTACCATCATTCCCTCAGGCAGATCTCTCTACTTTGCTCTCCTACCTTTCCTTATCGCCACTCCAATAAAATGGGAATAAATCTGCTTCATGAGATTGGGAGAACTGAGGAAAATCAGGCAAATGCTGAGACCAAAACCTGACACACTAACTGCTCAACAAATGTTAGCTCTTATTCTATTTGTCACCACTGAAGTCTGAGGTAGTGTAGCCCTGGGCAAATAACCTCCCTGCTTTTCTCACTCTGGTAAGGCTTATGAACCCATTCCAAGTGTGTGAATCTTTTGTCCTTTGGCTCTGACAGGTCGTCTTTCTTTCTTAACTTCTGCCAGAGTCTCTTTCCAACCCAACTCCAACCACTGGCCCTCAACCCAGACAGAGTTTGGGATGACACCCCTGAAGCCTGTAATGACTTCTTAACCACCAGCTCTGGGATCAGAATGCAGAAAAGGCTGCACAAAGGCTGGTACTCACACCCTGTGCCACTCAAGAGATTCTTTGAGTCTCAGCAGATGGAAATGCAAGGACAGAAGAAAAACAGGTTGATTTTAATCAGATACTATCAACCAAGGATAATTTTCTGAAGCTACTCTATGCCCACTTATTCTCCCATCACTGAATGGCAATTCCCAGCCAATACTTGTTATATTCTGTCTCTGTGACTATAGTCATCCTAGTGGGATGTGAAGTGTTATCCGATTAAGGTTTCAATTTGCATTTCCCTAATGATGGTGAGCATCTTTTTATGTGCTTGCCGGCCATTTGTTTATCTTCACTGGAGAAATATTAAAATTCTTTGTACATTTTTTAATTGTCTTTTTAATGAGTTTTAAGAGTTCTTTATATATCCTACATACTAGGTTCTTAGCAGACATGATTTGCAACTATTTTTGCCCATTCTCTGGGTTGCTGCTTCTATCAATTTTGAAACACAAATCCTTTAAGTTTGATGAAATCCAATTTGTTTTGCACTGGCTGCTTGTACTTTTAGTTTCAGCTCAGAAACCACTGCCTAATCCAAAGTCCAAAGATTTACACTTGCTTTCTTCTAAGAATTTTAGTTTTGGTTCTTATATGAAAGTCTTAGGTGAATTCTGAATTCATTTTTTATTAGAATATGCATTTTAACAAGATCCAACAGCAGTCCCAATCATGATGTCTAAAGTGTTTCCAGACATTGCCAGAAGCTCCACAGGGGAGGTAAACTCATTTCTTGTTGAAAACTACTGATCTAGTTCTTTCTGCTTTAAATAACACCTAAATACACTGGTAAATACATCACCTGTCTATAGTCTGACACTCTCCAATTTACCTCTCCACTGGAATGTTCTATCAAGTACATCCCAATGAACATATCAAAATTGAACCTCTGATATACACTATTCCCCATTATGTGTCTCTACCATGTTCATCTTGTCTCACTCCTTTCCTCCTCTTAATCTCAGACTTTTTGTCCAACAGTAAATCTTACAGATACTGCCTTCAAATTGTAACTCACATCTGACTACTCACCACTTCCACTGCTACCAACCCAGCCTAAGCCTGTGTATGAGCACTTTTTTTTAGATTATTACCTCCTAAAAGTCTCCCTGCATCCAACCTCTTCTCCTTAGTCCAGTGTACTTCTCACCTGATTAACTTATTAAACACAAATTTCCCTCCAACCCCAGAAATAATAAATAAAAAACTCTGGGAATAAGACACAAAAGTTGGAGTATTAGGTCCCTCACATCAAACATTGCAACAACTCCCCCTCCCCCATTTCTCCAATCATATTCCCTACAGTGCTATCTCCGTAGCTACTCTTGTCCCAGCACACTGAACTCTGTATTCTGTAACACTACACTGATATTACATGGTCTCTTAATTACTCGTCCCTCTTCCTCAAATTATTCACCCTCTCTTTAAAGATCATCATCTCAAGAGAACTTCTCTGACAGTAAAATTCTTTTTAAAAAATACGTAGGGCCTCCCTGTAGAGCAGTGGTTAGGCGCTGCGCTATGGGCTGCGCTATGGAGTTGTCAGCAGCAGCGATGCAAATTCGATGCCCAGCCGGGGAGAGGGGAGATTCCCACATGGCGCAGCAGACTTCTGCCTCGCCCGCTGCTCCCCTCAGCAGCATGTTTCCGTCTATCTGCCTGTTCTGCTCCCCACTCTGTCTCTGGTGAACCCTCTCGCCACCCCATGCCTCTGGTCTGTACCCCAGCTTGTATGAATAAATCTTTTTTAAAAAATAAAAATAAAAGTAAATGTAAAATAAAAACACCTTCCTGGACTAGCCTCCTTTGTGCTTAATTTTTGACCAAAGCACATTTATCATTACCTATTATATACACACATACACAAACATATATACACACATACATACACACCCTGTTTGTTTTCGGTCAACACCCTACCATGTAAACTTCATAAAACTTTGTTTTATTTACTGTTACACTTTCTGCAACTAGAAGAGAACCTGGTACTCTGAACAAAAATTCAATAAATGTTGACACTGTAAGGCAGCTTATGGTTGATTCAAGGAAAGCCAAAAAGAAAACTGTGACAGAACAATTAATGTTAAGTAACCAAAGAAAATCTCAAAGGAGAAAAAATAAAAAACACCCCAAAACAAGAATGAAGCAGGTCAATAAAAACAGACGAACAAGAAAGTAGAATATAGCAGTTTACAGAAAAAGCTTAGTAATTCAGAATAAAGCAATCACCAGTTAGCCAAGTTTACGAAGACTTCAGAGCTAAGCCCAAAAGGAGTGCTAGGCTATGTATAAGCTGAAAAAGATAAATACCAGAAGTGGAGATTTGCTAAATAAAGCTTTCCCCACAGTGTGTTCCTCAGATGTAACAGTCAAGTTAAAGAAGATGGAGAAAGGCTGGGTTAAGTAACTATAAAACAGATTTAATGCAGGAATTCTTGTTGCCCATAACACGTTAAATTTAATGTTAATATCTTCAGAGAGGAAGTAAGGTATGCAGTATTTACCTGCCTTAACCACAGACACACAGCTTAGCTTTACCTTTATTACTACTGTTAATGACATTCTTACTGATTCTATCCTATTTTATGGTGATTTTCTTATTAAATAACAGTAATAGCTCCTCAAATGAAAGACCCTTTTCATTACTATACTTAAATCACGCCCAAAACTCTAATTCTAAATGCACAGAGGCCAGCTGTCATTTGTCTGACTATTCAGCATTTATTTCCACTTGGGAAAAACATCCTAAATTTTTTCCCCTCTCCTTTACTCAAATTATAGTAAAATAACCCAACATGAGAATAATCTAAACCTGTATTTTAAAGTGTCATTTTAATGCTTTTAAGAGTTGTAAATAATCTATACCATGTAAAAGATATTTATAGTTATGATAAACATATGGGAAACAAGCAATAACAAAAAAATCTTACTACCGTAGCAGCTGAAAATTACATAAGAGATCACCCAGTCCAGTGTGCCACATAGGCCTCACCATCATTTTCCAATGAAGAAATCATGTCTTTGCTGGTCAAATTAACTAGGTGCCCAAAAAAAACAAAAAACCAGGAGTCCAGGTCACCTGACTTCAGAGTTGGCTATATCTTTTTAACACACAATACAGTGTATGTGCATATTCTAGTTGGGGAAACAAAAATTAATGAAGAACACGCTACAGTATGATAAAATTTGGGGGTAAATCAACTCCAATCGTCTTTAAAAGACATGGTTAGAGAAAGTAAAGACACCTTTTTCTTTCTACAAAAGAGGCAAGACAAACCAAGTGTAAAAGCTAGAGATTTATTGTTATTTTGTGATTAATAAATTGTCAAATTGGTTATGACACTATCCCACATAGTATACCACCATTAGCCAGTACAAAAGCTTTTAAACCAGACTGAGGCATAAGGCAGAGAGCAAAGACACATGAATACCACCCTAACAACTTCCTCTAGTCATGCCTCCACCTTGACCTTAGAATATTTTCTTCCTGGGGAAAAGTGTCAGAACAGTGCACGGGTAGGCAACCTGGCCTCTTAACCTTTTTTAATAGCAAGCAACACACAGAAAGAAGTAATGGAATTCAACTTGTATTTCCCTTGATTTTATTGGTCTGAACTCAGTTTAGGTTAAACATTTTAATTTCCTGTAACTGTACATGAGAGAATCTAATGACCTAAGAGAATACTGAACCAGAGTCAGCCAAATACAGTACTGACCCCAAAGTTATGCTTTAATTGGTCCTAAAGGAATGTATCACCCCCAACAGTTTGAGAGATAGGCAAACAGAATTTCTTTGGGGAGGGAAGAAAAAGGCTGCAGAACAGCCAAATGTACTCAACATTGTTAAAACGGCTCTTTTTCACCCCTGAATGATACTTCTTTACTACACTATACGCACAGAAATCCTAACAGAATCTTGGTTGCCAGTATTATTTAGGCTGGCCCAATCCAGGATAGATTCCCACCCCCACCCCCCAAAATTCCCCTTCTCTGAGGCTCTGAAAAGCACAATATTTAACTATTTCTTAATAGAACTACCAAAACACTTCAGAAACAAGAGGCTCACAAATCATTTTAAATTCGTGTATTTGCCTGTGCATGAGAAAACTGATAAATCCAAAAGATAGTTTAATTTTTATATGGTGATTAAAAATAACTGAAACATCAAGACACTTTCAGTGAAAGCAACATTTCAATTACAAATTGTAATGCCTGTTAAACTACCTATGGGAGAAGCTGAAAAGTCCTAGGCAAATGCACTTTTGGATTTTATACAGTGCTCCTTCAGTCTGCACAAAGATTAAGGTAATTTACAGTCATCTGTGAATGTTAAGACAATGTTACATTATGTTGTCTGTACAATTAAATGTCCTTAAAGATATAACCAGAATCAGATTTTCTACTATATTTTCAACAAACCTGACTAACTGGCACTTTTGCTGAGAGATGTTTATCAAAGATGCTGTAAGATTCTATACAGTTAGGAAATACTCAGCTTAAAAGTATTTCTTTGTGTTTATTTTTTTGGTTACATGTGTTTTGCTCAGATAATCTACTGCAGTATGTTTCTAAAAATGCAGTCCCAAAGTGCGTACTATAATTGTGTACAAAGAAAGCAAAAATTGTCAGTAGTATAAATCTTACAGCATTTTGTTTGCAAAAATACATGCCAAAGTCACAATAAGCAATACTGTACCACAAATTATAGAGCGCAAAGGATTTGCTTCTTTTTAATGCTTTTATTCTACATAAATTACTACCATAGGCTAATGTTGAAAAAGCAAATAAATTGGACAGAGGCAGGACAAAATCTGTTCACCCAAGCTATAAAAGGTGATTTTTTTAAAAAATTAAAATAAATGCAGAAGTGTTTGATGCATGCAGTAGCCTTAAATGAAAACATTGATTCCCACTGTTCCAAAAAAAGAAAAGGAAAGAAACCCACACATCTTACTGCACTCCACCTTAAAATGCATCATATTGGGTTTGTTTCTAACAGCACAAAATTCCCAGAGTCAAAATGAAATAAAGCGGGTATTTTAAAGATTTAAGAGCCGTTATCAAAAATAAATTACATTTTTTCAAGATACAGAAAAGCTGCTATGATGGCTGAGAGCCCAGTAACCTTTCAATAGCTGCATTGATATCCCCTCCTGTTGCTATTAGCGCTTGTAAGTTTGCTTCGCGGTTCAAAAACCCCATTGCACTGAGCTGTTCCAGTTGTTGCTGAAATCTGACTTCTGGGTTCTGTAGCTGTTAAATGAGAGAAAAAAAAAAAAAGACTAAGCTAAAACTCTTAAGTCCATTAGCATTTTATTTAAATAGTCTTCTATTTAAATAAACTTCTACCCAAATAGTAACATCAAATTGGTCACATTAACTCTGCTTTAAAAAAGTTTAATAAACTGTTATTTTAAACATACATGAGCCCATGAACACACAAGAAAAATTAAAAATATATTAGTTTAAAATCAGACCTTTTATTTTGTAGCTATTGACCAACTGTGCCCTCAGGTATAAAATTTTTAAGTCCAATGAGGTGTGAAATATGGATTCAACTTCTGCACTGGCCAGTCAAGTTTTTGGAAAAGAATTCAAATTTTAAACCCACAGACTATCCTCCTAATCCTGACAAATTCATCTATCTCAAATCTTCTTTATAGAAATAAGGTATGACAGGGCCACCCTGCTGTGAGCTGCGGCGACATGAGTTCAACGCCCAGCCAGGGAGATTCCTTCATAGCACGGCAGACCTCTCCTGCCTCACACGCTGCTCCTCTCAGCAGTCTATTTCCGATGATCTGCTTGTTCTGCTCCCCACTCTGTCTCTGGTGAACCCTCTCGCCACCCCATGCCTCTGGGCTGTACCTCAGCATTGTATGCATAAATAAAAAAATAATAATAAAGTATGACAAAAATATACAAATGATGAATTGATCCTAGCCAACACGATAGGGAGCCTGTAGACTAATCAACTTTTATAACAATTCTGTCCAATACCTAAAATCTTTCTTATTAATTTCATGAACACTTATTGAACAAGAAGCTACACTGGGTATACCTGTATAAAACAGAACCCTGACCAGTTTGTTGCACTTAAGGAAGGCATAAAATTAGAAAGCATGCTATATTCTTGCCAAGCAGAAGAATGGGAGCAACTTATTATAATAGGTTTGAACCTGGCAATCATCTCTGTATTACGGTACATTCTTAGTAAAGTCAGTGAATGTTCCAGATCTAAGAACATTATAAGGAGTTCACATTTTTTAGCCATATTTTTAAAGTATAAACATATAACACGAGTTACTACAAGAGGTAGTAGTGAATGGAGAGGAGTTTTTTAAAAATCAAAATATTAAAATTAGATAGAATATAGTTGCCCATAAGGTATTTGGGACAATCACATTTCTATTTTAATAAACTTTAATAAAACATGTTTCAAAGAATTTTCAAACAAGAACTTGAAAAGAAAATGCATTTTAAAAGGCACCTACTAAAAAATACGGCACTAAGTTGTAGCATTTCTTCACTATAACTCTAGTGCTTCTGTTAATATGTAATACAGCACTGACCTTAACAACTTTTATTATGCCTATTTTAGAATCAGTATCCTTAATGGTGTGCTTTTCATTATATTCTAAACCCTAAGCACTGCCACTTTTTTTTCTTGGGATACTTCTAACACTAAAGAATATAAAATATGAGCAAAATGACATCATTACCTGAGGATTTACTCCAGCAAGAGCCTGCAACATTTGCTGGATAAACTGCTGGTGTCCAGGTTCAGTGGTTCCTGCTGTGGGGCTTGGGTTTTCACTAGGTGCAGAACTAGACCCATTGGTTCCTGAAGAGCCTCCGGTGCTTCCTAATGCACCTAGGCCAGGAGTAAACCTAAGAAAAGCACAAATCAGTAATAAATCTAAATTTCCATAAAAGGCAAGACCAGGTATGCGAATAAGCTACCTCATTAAATTGAGTGTTTTCAACTTTGAAAACTCTTAAAACAATCTCAACAAGAAAAGGCAGAATGATATGTCTGAAATTCTCAAGAGAGAGAAAGTAACTCTGTGCATTTTCATCATCTTGCCCAAATAAACCTACCCTGGGATGAGGCCGGGGGCTTCCGTTGCTAGTGTCTGTAAACCCTGCTGAATCTGTAACAAGGCCTGCATTGCTCTGGGATTTGACATTGCCGACAATGTATCAGGATTCTGCATCTAAGAAGAAAGAAAACAAGTGGTTAGGAGAGAATAAAATCAGTAGAGGTTAAATTTAAATGTTTTCTTTGTGCTGTTCCTGAAGAAAATCTAGAACCTTACTCTCTGACACTGGAAATCCTCATTTGTTTCCCAAAATTCACAAGCACCTCCTCTTTGACAGCAAACCCAGTAGGCAGATACTTATTTGACTTTCCAAGTCCATCATGAACACCATTTTCATAAAGACAGACAATCAGGAGCTATTCTGGAAGCCATAACTACTGCCCTTCTCCAAAAGATAAAAGAATTATTTCTAAGACAACCTCCAAATACACAATTTGTAAAACATGGTAATATGGTGAAAGCCAAATACCCCTCCTGACCAACTGTTACTGTTGCTAATGCAACAATTTTACCAGTAAGATACAATCTAAAACATAGTTCCAGGTTTGAGGTTAATACATGTGTCCTTTTCAGCTTCACTACCAATATACACCACCTGACTGACCAAAAAATAGGCTTACATCATTATAATAGATCACGGACACCTAATATCTTAGATAATAGTTTATAGCCCTGAGATCATCTGCATAATATTTAAAAGTCCTAGCACTACCAGTTTGAAAACACCAAGACAGCTCTTTTATCTTTTTAAATAATAAAATTCCATGGCAATCTCAAGTACATTTTTATTGTAAAACCTTCCTTCTATGACAACACTGACAGTTTTAATCCTGCTAATTCCAACGAGTCTGAGGAAATGAGATCTACCCTGTGAAAAACAGGCATTCTATTAATTTGGAGGAATTAAAACATTACAAAGAAATCACACCTATAAAATAGGATAGCATAGCTATTTCCTGCTACTCAAGATTAGGTAAACCATAAAGTATAACATGACACAATGAAACACTTCAAGTTAGTAACGTGAAAGGAAATGGTTTATGGTATTAACAGAGCATTCAAAATCCTAAATCCTCAAAAGCAGAACAAAATGATCCTTTCCTCAGAACTTATGTTTAAGAAATATGAGCAAAAGGTCAGCAGTGAGACAGGGCTCAGTTAAGATCAGCAGATTTCTCTGTGAATTGACAGCATTATCAGACTCTGTTTTGCTATCAGCCAGAGAAGAATAAGAAAAATGTTTATCATTAAACTTTTTCAAGCAAATCATTACCGAAGATAGCTAGCATCTTTTCTTACTCACTTGTTGGAGGAAAGTTGGGAGCTGTTGTCTCATTTGTTCTTGAAGCTGAGGATTTCCAGCAAATAGGGGATTATTCAGCATCATCTATGGGGCAAGTGTTCAAACAATTTTAACTGGAAATATCTGAAACAAGTAATGTACCTTGTTTAATAGTCTATCTTCCCCTAAGTGCCAAAACTGGCACTTAAAACAAGGAAGGTAGAATATGAATAAAAAGAAGGGAAGATATTGTCCACAGGAGGAATCTCCAGGAAAAAGACAAAACAAAACAAAAAACAAGGTGTGTTGTCTCTCAATGAGAATGGTGATTATGACAATGACATGCAATATCCTAAAAAATAAAAGCAATCATTTTCTTAGACTTTTCCTTGAGCAAAGTGAGTATTTGTCCTTAAAAGAAAAATGGAAGTAACTGGCATTCATGAGGATACATTATCTGCTACACTGACAAGATAAACCATACATGGCTTGCTTAAACACTTCAACACACAAGTTGCAAGCACAGAGAAAATCGAGATCAGGAACCACTTTATCTACCTGCCTACTACCAAGCAGCTAGTATTAGATCCAGAAAAGTAAGACCACAAAACAGCAACCAACTTGCCAGAGAACTGGAGCTACCAGGTCTAGCACCAACAGATCTCTGGGCAAAGTATTAAAATACTCTAAGACCTGAAAGATGGAAGTCCATTTGAGAACACCAAGATTAACATCTGGATTTCACCTTACCACCACCAGAGATAAGAAAAGTGGCATATCTCCTAACCTTTGAATAGGTGTTAAGAATTGAAAAGTCAGGGTCAATATTAACATTATGTTGGATACCTGAAATTAAGATTAAAATACACAATCAGCATAACCAGAAACTAGTAAATTCTCATAGCTTCAAAAAAGACAAATTGGTAACAGATGGAATGAAAAGTCAACTAACAATGACTAACTGATACCCTATTTACCAGTCCAAAGTCTTGGGAGGGAAATGATCCTTGTTCTTAGGAAGTTAACAAGATTTGAGAGTAATTAGATGTAAATACTGGAAGTAGAATCCCCCCCTTCAGTAAATTACTACAAGGCAGCACCATAACTAAACCAGGAAGAAGTCAGAAAATAATCTATGGATTATAGTATTTATCCCAAACTGAACAACGAGTTCACAGCAAATACAGTAGTACCTACTTGAGATCAACAAATGTGCTTCTTTATTGGTTCCAGTCAAATACTTTTTATTATGAACATATTAATGAAGTTATTGCATTATCTTTCAGAATTCACATTCTTTGAAAAAGTATCTTATTCATTCTTTCTCAGAAAATGGTATCTCCTTTTGATTAGGCTATTTCTCCTAACTTACCTGACTCTTTATAGAACGATACAGATTTTACACTCAGATTCTTTTGAATGACTGTGTAAAGATCAGAGAGAAACTACAACTTTGATCTGCTGATAATCAGAATATAGTTTCTAAATTATCTTTAATAAAAGATATCCATATCTAGTCCTCTGTCAATATTCTGCTTTGGAATAAAAATAAATTTACTTTATAAATGTGTAATTGTTAGTTTAAGTAACTAGGTGTGCATTTGTTAAAGTGAAAATTTAAAAGAGATACATGTTTAGTGTTATTTATGATGTATCAGACTGTAAAATATACATTTTAAAGCATACAAATAGCATCATTCTATGTATATTTTACACATTTAAACACAATACTATGACTATAATAAAAGCTGCAGTGTTTAACACTATTAACTCAGGCTAGTTATTATTATAAAAATATATTTCATAAAATGTACCTGCAATATGCAAACTTGAGTACATAGAAATTCTTCTAAAATCTTTAATTATTTCCAATTCCGCACATTTTAAGAGAGCAGAAGCTATTGCTGAGAATTATACCTCAAAGATATCATACTATATATATTTGGATCAGTATGGTTCCAGACATTAGATAATAAAAACCATTCCATCAGACATAATGAGAAAGTCATTAATGTTTAAACCGTTTTCTGAAAATGGGAATAAATTATAAAAGCACCTATTTCAAATTCCTAACACTCTATAAAAGTCAGTTTTAAACTGTAAAGATAAACTATAGATGATTAAGGCATATTTCATTTTCGCTAAGGCTCCTCAAGTCCAATGGTTCTCAACCTAGGAGTAGATCTAAATTACCTATAGAATTAAAAATATATATAATACGATTATCTCAAAATCTCAGAATGTGGCCAAGAATTCATTTTATTTTTAATTTTTAAGCTCCTAAAGTGATCCTAAATGTTGGGCAAGGGTTGAGAATCACTAATTTTCTTACAGTATCTTCAGAAGCAAGTTAGAAAATAATAAAGGACCAGTAATAATAAAGGGGGGGTAGGGGGGAGATACTGGGAAGATGGTGACCTACAATGGGAAGAATGAGACTAAAGCTCCTTACAAATCTCCTTCTGCCTTGAATGAACAATTTCAGGCTATTTCATAACCGCCATTTTGAACCTGATAACTATAACCTGTGATCTAATAAATTATTTCCAATGTATTAACAACAGTTCTTACTCACTTTTAAGATTTACATTTCACTAAAGGATTATCTTAACAAGATAAAGCAACCCAAAAATTCTGTATTTAGCTCCCTGATCAACATGTATGGATATAAAATAAATCTCAACTTCTTTCTAGCCAGTGGATGGCAGAAATAAAGCTGTTAATTTTTTACAAAGAAACAAATGGTCCAAAACTTACTTTCCTAGTATACTGAGCTTACATGCACAACACATATGTGCCAAAATCACAATTAATAGATAAAGCTATTATCAATTCATACTACACAGTCCTTTTTAATGTAATTTCAAACTCACCTGTGCCGCAAGATCAGGGTTCTGGCTTAATGACTGCATCATACTTCGCATATAGGGAGCAGATAACATGTTTTGCATAAGTTGTGGATTTTCTGTTATTTGTTGCAACAAGCTCTGCATTCCTGGTGTGTTGAACATACTAGCTGGAAGTTTGTTTAAAGAAACAGACATTTTATCAAGCACTAGATACATATACAAAACTGAAAGCTAATTTTAATACATACACCTACACATAATTTTAGCAACTGCATATGACTATACCTACTTCTTATCAACTGAACTAAGACAGAATTTTAAAATTTAAGATGTCCAGGGCGTCCCTGGTAGTGCGGGGGGTTAAGTCTCAGCCTATTAAACTATCCGCAGCCACTGAAGCATGAGTTCAATCCCCGGCCAAGGAGATCCCCACATGGAGCAGCAGACCTCTCCTGCCTCGCCCGCTGCTCCTCTTAGCAGTGTACTTCAGTTTATCTGCCTGTTCTGCTCCCCACTCTGTCTCTGGTGAATCCTCTCACCACCCCACACCTTGGCCTACACCCCAGGTCTTGTAGGCATAAATAAACCTTAAAAAAAAAACTTAAGATCTCCAATTCTACATGCTCAACATACACCAGGTAAAGTAGTGCTATGGTTTTTAAACATTCTGATGGCATTTATGTAAAACTGCATCTCATGGAAAGGTTAAGTTCCTCAAGTCAAAGAAGCAAAATTTAGATATGACAAAAATTACTACTGAAAATTTCCATGAAGCAGTCTTCAGGACCACTTAATTAGAATGATATTCTGCAATCAATAGTTGCAGGCCTAAACCTCATTTTCACTAACTACTAGTAAAGTACTCCCTGACAAAATGGCAGACACATTTAACATTGCAGAGACGATACAACATAGTGACCAAGAACAATTTCTGAAGACAGACTTCTTGGGTTCAAATCCAATCTAACTATCTTTAGTGTATTATTTGGTTCCTTCATACTTTAGTTTCCCCATTTGTAAGATGGGGAAATAGTTAACTATTATTGGATAAGTTATAATGATTACTGTGTAAAGTGCTTTTTACTTTTAACTTCCCCCCACCACACCATGTATCTCAAAAATTTTAGTCCATTATCAATGTCCATGTTTATAATTATTTTGCACTGTCAGTTCACCTATATGCTTTGTTTTCTGATGTGTGTGTGTGTGAAGTTATCTAATATTTGTCTTTATCTGATTTACTTCATACAATCCCCTCAACTTTTTTCCATTTTGCTGTAAATGGTACTATTCATTTCTCCTTATAGCTAAATAGTACTTCATTGTGTATATATACATCTCTATCAGTGGTCACTTGGTTGCCTCTAAATCCTACCTTTTGTAAATAATGCTGCAAAAAACATGATGGAACATAAAATTTTTCAAGTTTATTTTATGTTCTTCAGATAAATACCTGAAAGTAGGATTACTGGTATTTTCCATTTTTAGTTTTTTAAGATAATTCCAGATTGTTTCTCCAAAACAGCCATACCAATTTACATTCCATACAATGTATTAGGGTATTCTCTTTTACCACATCCTTTCCAGCTCCTTTTTGGTCTTTTTCATGCATGCTATTCTCACAGGTATGAAATAGTAACTCGTGGTTTTGACTTGCCTTCCATTAAAATGAATGGTGAACATTTTCCCATGCATCTGCTGGCCTTCTGTATCTCCTATGGTAAATTGTCGATTCAGATCTGCTGTTAATTTTTTAATTGGATATTCTTCATTGTTAAATTGGATGAGGTCTTTGTATACCATGGATATTAATCCCTCAAGGTTGTATGATGGGGTAAATATCTTTTCCCATTCAGTAGAATGTCTTTTTAATTTGCTGTTTTTGTTGTGCAAAAGCTTCTTAATTTGAGGTAGCCCTAATTGTTTATTCTTGTTCTGATTTTCATTTCCCCAAAGACACCTTAGTCACTGATGTCATAAAATATATCACCAATGATGTCTATGTACTTTATTGCTGCAGGTCTTTTAAGTCTTTGTTTAACCCATTTTGAATTTATTTTTGTGGCTGGAGTTAATGATTCAACTTTATTCTTTTGCATGTGTCCATCCAAATTTCTCAGCAACACTTGTTAAAAGAGACCACAAATGCATGGTTTTGTTCCCTTTGTCACAATCAGGTATTGATCTATGTGTGAATTTATATCTGGAATATATACTTTGCTCCACTGGTATGTGTATCTATTTTTATTTCAATGTTAATCAATGTCAATTTATAATACAGTTTAAAATCAGGTAACATGCCTACAACATTTTCTTTTTTCTCAGAATTGCCTTAACTATTTAATGCCTTTTATGGTTCCAAATGAATTTTAGTATTAACTTCAGGATTATCATTGGAATTTTAATGGGGATTGATTAAATCTATTTATTGCTTTTGGTAATTGTCATTTTGACTAAATTCTTCCCATCCATGAGAATGGAGTATCTTTCCATGTCTTTGGTTCTACAGCTTTCAGTAGTGTCTTGCAGTTTTCACTGTGTAAATTTTAGTAAATTGGTAGGAAATTCTTTTTGATGTGATGTAAATGCAACTATCTTTTTAATTTTTCTCAATATTTATGCAAAAATGCAACCAATTTTTGCATCAATATTCATCAGATATTAGTCTGCAGTTTTCTTTCATTGTGTTGTCTACTTTTGGCATTATGGTATTGCTAGCACCACAGAATGTGTTACAGAATATTCACTTCTGGGATTTTTTTAATAATTATTTGTAATCGATCACTGTACTATATGCCTTTATTATTTCTATTAGCTACAGTATTGAGTCTTTGAGGCTCTCTTTATTTATCTGCATAAAATCCTAGTTTCCCTTCTTTTCCAATCTGAATTTTATTTTCTTTTGTTGTCTCATCTAGTTAACACTTCCATACAAACAGAACTGGCAACAGAGGGCATATCCTTGCCTTATTCCTCACATAAAATGAAAAGGTTTTCCTTTATCACCACTTAGCCTAGTACTGGCTGTAGGTTTGTGATATATGACCTTTATGTTGAGATAGGATTCCCAACTTATTCAGAGTATTTTAAATCATAAATGGTACTGTATATAACCAAAAGCTTTCTTGCACCTACTGATTTTATCAAATGCTATTTATTTTCTCTTTTGTTAATGTAACCTACTACACCAATTGATTTGTATTAGCTAAACCATCTTTGCATCCACTTGATCAAAATGTATGATCCTTATATTTGACCCATGAATTTGATTTGGTAGTATTTTGTTAAGAATTTTTGCATCAATATTCATCAGATACTAGTCTGTAGTTTTCTTTCATTGTGTTGTCTAGTTTTGGCATTATGGTATTGTTAGCGCCACAGAATGTATTACAGAGTATTCACTCTTCCGGGATTTTTTTAGAATAATTTGAGAATAAAGGGTGTAAGTTCTTTAAAGAATTCGGCAGAATTAACATACAAAGCCATCAAGTCCTGGGTTTTTGTTTGGGGGGAGATTTTTTTATTGCTGTTTTAATTTCTCCAACTGTGATAAGTCTAGTCACGTTTTTTGTTTCTTACTGGTTCAGGCTTGGTTTACTGTATTGCTCTAAAAATTTGTCCTTTTCTTCAAGATGATCAAATTTGTTAGCATACAGTTAGCATAGTCTCTTAAGATCTTTTGTATTTCTGTATCTGTAGCAGTTTCTCCTCTTTCATTACCGATTCTATTACTAAAGTTTTCTTTTTGTTAGCTTAGTTAGAGGATTATCAGTTTTAGCTTGTCGAACAACTTCATTTCAATGCTCTTTCATATATTTTTTTCTATTTTATTTACTTCCACTAATTTTCATTATTTCCTTCTTTCTAAAACTAAGTTTTTGCTTTTGTTTCTTTTCAAATGCTTTAGGTGTAATGTTAAATTGTTTGCTTGGGATTTTTCTTCCTTCTTGCTTCTTAATGCAGGCATGCAAGTTTGCATTTAACTTCTTAAAACCACTATTGCCACACCCCATAAATTCTGCTACGTTTGTGTCTTCATTTTCATTATTTTCTTGGTATTTAACCATTCCTGCTTTAATTTCCCAATATCATGGTCTATTATTGATAACGTTCCATGTGTACTTGAGAAAAGTGTATATACTGTAGTTTTGGGGTGAGGTCTTTTGGTATATGTCTTTTTTAAGTTTGTTTGACTTAGTTCATCACTTGAGGCTATTGTTTTTTATTTTCTATTTATTCTTTTGATCGAGAGCAGTGGGTATAGTAAAGTCCCCTACTATTATTGTGTTGTAGATAACACTTTAATTCTACTAAGTAAGTGCTTTATATTTCTTGACGCTCATCATTTGTTGTGTATGTGTTCTATCTTCTTCTTGTTTTAGGTCCTTAATCAGGATATCATTTCCTTCAAACTCTCACTACCAGTTTTGACTTGAAATCTATTTTTATCTAGTAAGTATATCCGTTCATGCCCTTTTTAAATAACCATTTCCTTGTAGGACTGTTTCCCAGCCTTTTATTTTAAGCCTGTGCTTATTTTCAGTAGTAAGTTTCCTAGAAACAACAAGTGTTACCTTAAATTCATCAGGCAAGTTACAGTTTGCTGAATTCAGTCTTTCAAGGTATTTTTTGCTCTATCATTTATAATACATTCCTATGTCTCCTTGGCTTTAGTTTTTATGGGTTGAGATAAGGAGTTTTATTTTGTCTAGGTGAACGAACCTTGTTATCAGTGCCAGCAAGAAATAGGAGACAGAAGTAAGGCAAGTGGGTACCAGGAGGTTGGTGCTATCAAGTACCCAGATTTCAAATCTTTTAAGGTGCTAGGGATGACTGAGTTTGGGGGGAGGAAAGAGTCTACAGTGAGTGATCCTCTCTCCTAGGGATAATTCCTCAGTTAAAGCTTACCAAACAATCTCAAAGTAGTACCAACCTCTCAGCTATGCAGGTTCTGCCAACAGTATAAAATCATTTGCAACTGATTTTCACCATAGGGGACATTGTGAACCCCAACTAAACAAAATATCATTCCTATAAAAGAACTCCAAGTCTATTGCTAGTAAATATGAGAAAACATTATACTTCGTTATTATATTTTCACAATTTCATGAATAAAAATACCTGCAGAATTTGTTTTCCACAATTAAGAATGTATTATTCTCAGTATTTGTTTTTTGGCCTACAAAGTCTAAAATATGATCTGGCCTGGCACATCAGACTTCTCCTGTCTCACCCGCTGCTTCTCTCAGCAGTGTACTTCCGTTGATCTGCCTGTTCTGCTCCCCACTCTGTCTCTGGTGAATCCTCTCACCCCCCACACCTCTGGTCTACACCCCAGCTTGTCTGTGTAAATAAATAAATCTTTAAAAAAAAATTTTAAAAAATATATGATCTGGCCCTTTACAAAGAAAATTTGCTGATCCCTGCTTAATGATTTCCCTACATTCTAGAGTAAGTACTTACAGAAAAAGACAAGAATTTCAGCTTTATAAGCATGTATGTGCATATGTGTATATATCTATGTAACCTCAAATCACTGAGAAAAATAGCAATAATGTACAAACATACTAAGGATTTGTTAGATAGCAGAGCAAGTTAGTTTTTTTATTTTTTGTGTTTTTACTGTTTCTTATTTTCCTTTGAGGGAAAACACTAACATGAAATATTAAAGAGTATCAAGTCATAAAATCTAAAGTGAGTAAAAAGCTGCAAAACTGATTTTTTGTTAGACAAAAGTCGTTACTACAACTACAATATAGTTATTAAAAAAGCGATCTGTCTACTAGGAAATATGATTAAATATTTTGGGGGTTTCTCTCTACTAAAAGACTTTTTAAAAAAGATTTTTATTTATTTATGCATACAAAAACTAAGGTGTAGGCCAGAGGTGTGGGGCGGGGCGGGGGGGGATGGTTAGAGGATTCGCCAGAGACAGAGTGGGGAGCAGAACAGGCAGATCTAGTGAAATACACTGTTGAGGGGAGCAGCAGGCAAGACAGGAGAGGTCTGCTGTACCATGTAAGTTAGTTAGTTCCCTGGCTGGGGATCGAACTCATGCTGCAGCTGCTGGTGAGAGGCTGATAGAGCTGAGACTCTAACCCCTGCACCACCAAGGAGACCCGCTCTGCTATAAGACATTTAAAATGTGAATAAAACATTCTCAAAAGATTAAGAATCAAATAAGCAGTAAGTAAAATATAGAACAGGATACTTTTTTGCCCTTGTATTAAAAAGTGTTAGTTTAACTTTCATAAAACTGTTTTATATCCAGAAACTTAATGACTGTATTCTATAAAAGAATATATATGCCATTGTGATTATTATTCTCATTTCTTCTCTCAGTAATGATTTTTAAATTCCTAATCCAGCATCTCATCTTTTCACTTCTGCGAAGACACAGGTATTTTTTGAAATTATATCTAGACTCCCTTTAGGCTCCATGTTTCATTTCTTCTCACTTAAATGCCAAGTGTTAGAGCTAAAAACCATCACCCTGGCTATTCATTGGACCTGATTTTTGGATAAGGATCTAGCATGAAAACATACAAGTAAAAGGTCATCCATCTGAGTCTAGTATTTAAGTTCCTAGCCTGTTCACACAGAATCTCCAGCAGCTTTATACACAGAACTTCAACCCCACTGTGGAAGATTTTGATCTACAGTATCTGAGGTTAAGACCTGAAAATATGAAATCTTTAACAAACCTGGCAGGTGCTCTGATGCAACTAATTTAACCCTGAATCAGGACTGGAGTTTTACCCTCCACTGATCTAGAACATAAAACCAGGTTAAAGCCAGGAAATGTGCTCTAGTAATAGGTACTCAAGTAATTGTGGAACTTCCACACCTTCATTTTCCTATTATTATGAGAAAAATACACACTTCTCATAAACCATCTTATGAGAATGTAACACCAAAATGCGTTTGAAATCTTCAGTAATCCTTTCTACTATACTGCACAGAAGTGAGTACTATTAATCTACACATTTAGTTTTCTTAATTAAAAAAAAAACAACTCACAACATGAAAAGACAGTCAAAAAAGCAGCTCTTCACATACAAAAACAAAGAATAACAATGTAAGAAATGTTTTCATTATTCAAAGAAGTGAGAACAAAGAAAAACAGTTATGAGCATACCTCCTACTCCAGGCCCCAGATTTGGTGCAGCAGAACTCTGCCCAGCAGTGCCACTAGTAGCACTTCCACCAGTGCCCCCGCCAGAGCTGGTAGTGCTGCTAGAAGTTGAAGTAGTCTGGGAAGCCTGTGGAGCCCATGGATTGGGTAACGGGTCTCTATTTTCTGTACGAGAAGGTTGACTACCTTCACCTGAGGATGTACTGCTCACTAAGGAAGCAAATGGATTGCCACCAAACTGTAATAGAAAACATAAAAAGTATAAAGAGTAAGACTCTGTCTTAAATAATATACAGGAACTCTTTCTAATGAAAATTAAATTAAAAGGTACCCCTCGAATAACATAAAATTGTTAAAACAGGAGTACCCCTTGGTTTAAGCCAAGTATTCTCACCTGTTCCTGTGCAGCACTTAGCATTGGCTCCTGAATATCTGTGTACATGCGTCGTAAAGCGTTATATCCCCCAGGGATGCTTTCCAGGTTGCTCAAGGCTCGGTCCTGGTTTCTCATCATTTCCTGCATCATTGCTGGATTCCTAGCAAGTTCCAATGTCTAAGAAAAAAAAATTTCATATAAAAAAAGGCAACGAAACACCTATGAATTACTTTAGATATGAACTGCCACAGCTAATTTTATGTTTTCTAATTACGTAAATGAACCGCATTTAAATTATTTTAAATTAATCCTGTTACAAAGAGCAAAATAACACTTAAATAACTTCAAGAAAGACTTGTTATGAGTGAATACCTATC
This sequence comes from Scalopus aquaticus, assembly GCA_004024925.1. Taxonomy (NCBI): domain Eukaryota; kingdom Metazoa; phylum Chordata; class Mammalia; order Eulipotyphla; family Talpidae; genus Scalopus; species Scalopus aquaticus. The sequence continues at coordinate 10,117 of PVIJ01002041.1, read as the reverse complement.
TCTTGAATTGGACTCTTTTTGTTCAAATCTGCAAAATACCTGCTTACAGAGATCTTTAAAATATGGTAGAAGAACAAAGCTAGATTTTGTCGTGCTTCCTGATTTCTCACTATTTTACAAAGCTTTTGAATAAAAACAGTATGATGTTTGGATAAAAACAGACACTTCAGTCAAAGAGAGTCCAGAAATACTTCTATAATACACAGTCAATAACGATAAAGTAGACAAGAATACAAAATAGAATAAGGGGAGTCTCTGCAATAAATGATGCTGGGAAAACTGGAAGTCGGGCCTCCCCAGTGGCACAGGAGTTAGGCACTGTGCTGTGGAGCTGTCAGCAGTGGCGACGCGAGTTCAACACCTGGCCAGGGAGATTCCCACGTGGCGCGGAGGACTTCTTCTGCCTCGCCCGCTGCTCTCCTCAGCAGTGTTTCTGACGATCTGCCTGTTCTGCTCCCCACTGTCTCTGGTGAGCCCTCTCACTGCCCTGTGCCTCTGGTCTGTACCCCAGCTTGTATGCATAAATAAATAAATCTTAAAAAAAAAAAAAAACTGGAAGCCACATGCAAGAGAATAAAAGAAACTAATTCAAAATGAATTAAAGACTGGAAGGTAAGGCCTGAAACCATAAAACTACCAGAAGGTAACAGAGGTGTTAGCTCTGTGATACAGATTTAGACAATAATTTTTCAAGTCTAAATGAAAAGCAACAGTTACAAAAGCAAAAACAAACAAGTGAAACTACATCAAACCAAAAAATTTCTGCAAGGCAAAGAAAACCATCAAAATGTAAAGGGTAACCTAGTGAATGGGAGAAAACATTTACAAATAATATGTCTAATAAAGGGTTTATATCCAAAATACATAAAAACTAATATAACACAACCAAAATATCCAATTAAAAAATGATCAGAAGGGCCTCCCTGGTGGTGCAGCGGTTAAGCACTGCTCTGTGGAGCTGTCTGTCGGCAGCAGTGATGTGAGTTCGATGCCCAGCCGGGGAGATTCCCACATGGCACGGCAGACCTCTCCTGCCTTGCCCGCTGCTCCCTTCAGCAGTGTATTTCTGACATCTGCCTGTGCTGCTCCCCACTCCGTCTCTGGTGAACCCTCTCACCACCCCAAGCCTCTGGCCTGTATCCCAGCTTGTATGCATAAATAAATCTTAAAAAAAAAAATTTATCAGAAGATCTGAATACACATTTTCCAAGGAAAACACACTGATGGCCAACGGGTACCTGAAAAAATATTCAACATCACTAATCATGAGAGAAATGCAAACCAATGTTTGCATTTGAAAGTAAAAAAAAATATTCAACATCACTAATCATGAGAGAAATGCAAACCAATGTTTGCATATGAAAGTAAACTGGTATAAACATTACAGAATTAATTCCATACTAATGAGAGTTCCTCAAAAAACTAAAACTAGAAGGGCTAATAATGTAGCAAATTCTACTTATGTATATTTTTCCAAAGAATATGAAAACATTAACTCAAAAAGAAATCTGCAGTCCAATGTTCACTGCAACATTATTTACAATAGCCAAATATGGAAACAACCTAATGAAAGGATGGATAAAGTAAATGTGATCCATATGTAGATAAAGAGACAAAGAAATAATAATCATAAAAAGGAATGAAATCTTGCCATTTGCAACAATGTGAACAGAATTCTAGGGTATAATGGTAAGTGAAAAAAGTCAAGCAGAGAAAGAAAAATACTGTGTGATCTCTATGTAGATATATGGAATCTAAAACCAAGAAACCAATTTCATATGTAACAAAGAACAGAATGTTGGTTGCTAGAAATGTGTGAAGGGGATTAAAAGAGACAAACTGCCAATTATAAGTTATAGGAATGTAAATTACAAAAGGTTAACTATAGTTAATACTGTATGGCATACCTGAAATTTGCTGAGTAGAACTTAAAAGCTCTTAATCACAAGAAAAAATTTTTCCGGACTACATAATGTGACAAACATTAAGGCCTATTGTGATCATTTCACAATGCATACAAGTATCAAATTATGATCTAAATCTGAAACTAATGTTATGTCAATTATGCCTCAAAAAAAGACAGCAGAGAATGCAAAGTTCATATAGCCCAAATTAGTTGAGTTTTCCTGAACAAAAATAAGGGTTTCTTTTTGTTAGCTTAGTCATATATGTAGGGCAAGCTCTTTAAGTGTAGAAAATTTTTTAGTTAAATGCACTGAAAGAACTTTCCACATACCTGTCTCATAATATCTGGATTATTCAGCATATGGCTAATTTCTGGATTTCTCTGTATCAACTGCTGCATTTGTGGATTGGCCATAATTAATTGCCTCATCAGGTCAGGATTTGAGAGCATGCTCTGGACAAAAGGATTCTCCATAATCTGGACCATCATTTCAGGATTGGACATAAGCTGCCGCTGCATCTGGCTCTGTAGTTCAGAGAAACTGGTAGTATTCAAGCCCAAGCTACTTAGACCTGCAAGTCCTCCAAGGCCACCTGAGAAGATAAAAGGAAAAAAGACACATAAATGAAAGCAAGAAATTTTATCACAAACATAACTGAAAACTGTATTAAAAATATAACTTTTAAACAATGAGATTCAGAGTTTCAGAGTTGATGAACAAATCTAGGTACTATTAGGATGATATGCCCAGAGAGGGCACAGAAGCTCCACTGTTTGCCCAACTTCCCCATACCTTGCACTATGCTTCTTTTCCATCAGTTTCTAATAACTGCCAAATAAGAATAAAGTGTTTTTCTAAGTTCTGTGAACTGTTCTAGGCAATATCAAACCTGAAAAGATCATCAAGTCAGTCAGAATTATTAATGGCCTAAAACCTGAACTGGTATCTAAAGTAGGGGCAGAATTGGGGATACTTAGCCCTTAACTTGAAATCTTTCCAGGTAGATCTCACAATAATTTCAGGTAGTGTCAGAATTAAACTACTTTTCAGAAATGAACATTCATGTGGCACTAGAGTATTGATTGCTGCTAGAAAAACACTCCAGACTATGCCAGATAAAGGAAAAGGAGAAAAAACACACACTGGATTATACTAATATAGCCAGAAAACTAAGTTTAGCAAGTAGAAGTCACCTATAAACTCAGAATTGAGCTCCTGATGATCAAGGAGAGAGACAGCCATGACATACAATGCTACTAGGGATCGTGTGCAAGAAATTAAATTATAAAGAAATAAAGGTACATAACCAACCAAATGCATTCATTCCTCACTTACTTAACACTTTATGTATATGTCAGGGACTGGGCTACATGATGGGATTAAGTTAACAGGAAAGACAAAAACACTGCTCTCAGAACTCCATCTACTGGGGCAGACCAGGAAAACTATAGAATAAGTATAGGAATATAATCACAGGATGTTGTAATAATATAGTACACCTAGGTGAGATAACTGCTTTGTACAAGATGACACTCAGTGAGTTTGGAGAATGAGTAAGCTGGCAAGAAGTGGGGAGCACTGGGAGGAAGGCTTCATATTAGATACAGCAGACATTATAAAAAGCATAAAGATAAATGTATTGATATATTCTTCAAACTGCAAAACATTCATTATACTGGGATGGCAAACGGCAATGCTCAAGCAAACATCCCACATGCAGTGTGATGATTTCTTTTGCTGCTGGACAGACCCATGTGATTAGTGGTTCTGCCAAAGTATGAAAGGTCCAACTTGTGATTCTCTAGCTCTCTCTTTTGTCATGTGCTCAAGTGGTACAGCTACAAGATGGCAGAATTCCATTAGCTTGAGCCCCTGAGGACTATGTATATGTAGGTCTTGCTGACCAGTAAAAAACATGTAGTATGAAGGAAATAATTGGAACATTTAAGCTTTGTGGTGAACAAGTCACTGAGTGTGGAATTATCTCTATTAGCAGAGGAGAGCCTATCCTGACTAGTGTAACTGATAAGCTATGGTAAGAAGTGAGGACAGAGAAGTAGACAAGGACTAAGTCACAAAGAGTCTTAAGACACAAAGAGTTTTACGCAAAATAGTCACATAAGATGTTCTTTCTTTAATAGTAGCATGTAAATAACTACAACAAAAATTACAGATTTTAGAAGTTGAGGACCTGGACAAAGAGGCAATAGGAAAAAAATGCATGTGGTGAATGGGGATGAGGTTATGCACCAAGAGATTTGGTGGGGGAGAATTCTGGTTTGAAGGATAAGACGAGTTTTTCCATTTGCTTCGCTTTCTTTAGAGACACACAGAGACTAAAGTACTTAGAGAACACAAGAAATATATGACTCTTGGATATAGGTATAGAGTTCAGAAGTGATATGTAGTGAAGTACAGACTTGAGAGTCACCAAGATATAGTCATACTTATGATAACGTCACTGGTGAAAAATAAGAGTAAAAAAAGATAAAAAGGACAGGAATCTTGGTAACAACATCAACAGAATTAACCAGAGAAAAATAGCAGCAGGAGATAAAAAAATAGAAAACTTCAAGGAAAGATTGGCAAGTATTACTAGATATTGGATTAAAATCTGAAGTGTCCACTGAATCCGGCAAGCTCAAAGGTCAACAGTAACTTTTATCAAGGACGTTTTCATGGAAGTGATGGAGGCAAAGAACTGAAAAACTTTTCCTGGACGAGATAAACGGTATGACCCTTGACATGGGAAAATTGTACCTATTAAAAAAAAAAAACCAAGGTTGGGCCTCCCTGGTGGCGCAGCAGTTAAGCACTGTGTTGTGAAGCTGTGGAGCTGTCAGCAGCGGCAACTCGAGTTCGACGCCTGGCCAGAGAGATTCCCACATGGCGCGGCAGACCTCTCCTGCCTCGCCCGCTGCTCCCCTCAGCATTCTATTTCTGTTGATCTGCCTGTTCTGCTTCCCACTCTGTCTCTGGTGAACCCTCTTGCCACCCCACGTCTCTGGCCTGTACCCCAGCTTGTATGCATAAATAAATCTTTTTAAAAAAAAAAAAACAACCCAAGGTACTATACTTGTCATATGACTCAAATGAAGGAAAAGAAGCATTAAACCATAGATGTATTTAGTTCAATTGTTGTTAGCTTCAGAATACTATATTCCCCAAAAAACTTCCATAGAACCTTAGTACTGGTATATGATTATATATAAGAAAAGGAGGCTTATTCCAAGGCCCCAGAACTTTTCAGTGTGTTTAAAACAATAAGGAAATCACGAAGTCAGATCCCTTCATTTGATAAATGAGAAAATTAAATTCAAGGGGCTAGTTTACGATCAATAATTTAGCTAATCTTCCTCAGATTAAATTATGTCATGGTCAAAACAGATATACCTACACACTTTCTATTAACAAGAAATGTCTCTCTTATAGACCATTTATTTATTAAGTGTAAATTTAAGATAACAAAGCACATCTTTATTCTTAATCCTTCAACACCTATATAATCCTATACAATTATAGGAATAAATTATATAAGTTTTTGTAGTTGTCATTAAAGTTTTTAATTCTGTCATTCTATCCAAAACTACCCTTTGGGAGAAGGAAGCTTGTTTCTTTGTTCCTACAAATATGACTGAAGATGCTTACCTAAGCCAAAAGGATTGCTAGTGGTAGAACCAGAGGTGGAGTTACTACTAGGAGCTGATGATGCAGTAACATTACTTCCACTGCTATTTGTTTGCTGAGCTGAATGATCCTGAGACCTAAGGAAAAATCATTTAATTATCATGTGAACAGGAGAGCTAATTTATAAAAGAACCACTGAAATTCTGATACCCAGAAATAAGTTTAAGTGTTCAGACCAATTCAAATGTATCATAAATACCCTAAGATAATTAAGAATTGGGTACACAAAAGAAACAGTAAATTCTCACTAAATCCAAACCATACTTAAGTGCCCTTCTTCCGCAAGTATAACAAGCATTTCATTACTTTCCATAATACTCATTATGTAAAAAAAAGACAAGTCTCATAGAAGAGAATCTATTACTGTCACATCTACAAAAGCTTGACTGGATAAGCAATTTTTTATCAACCTCCTTCTAAATTCTTGAGGATTGGGGGTCAGCTTCAAGGAAACTCAGATGTTTGATATTGTTAAACGTAAAATACAAGAAAGCCCACCAAAAGGAGGTTAGGAAAGCAATATAGTAACTGATTATCACTCAATACATTACCTTTTAATAAAATGGAAACCCCCTTCATCTGATACCAGTTTAAAAGACTAAATCTCATTCACTGTGCCTTGCATTGATTCTAACAAGTACATTTTAAAAAATTTTAACATCTCTAAAATGAGGAACTATCTTACAATAGCCAACAGCTAGGAATCAATTATTATGCCCCAACACATTCTGTATGACTACAACTGAGTGACTGAATACACTACTGTACTATGCATGTTGTGTTTCATTATCACATAACGTATCTTCAAAAAGAGTACGCCATTAATAGCACTAAAATCAAGTTATGTATACATACGACATCAGGAATAGGAGGAATGAATTTATATTAGTGAAGCAAGTATTTCTTGCTTAAGGAAATTAACATAAAAATTTACAGAATGGTGGGCCTCCCTGGAGGCGCAACTGGTTAAAGTCTCAGCACTATGAAGCTACCTGCAGTCACTGCAGCATGAGTTAGATCCCTGGTCAGGGAGCTTCCCACATGGAGCAGCAGACCTCTCCTGCCTCGCCCACTTGCTCCCTTCAGCAGATGGGAGATGACTTCAGTCATCTGCCTGTTCTGCTCCCTGCACTGTCTCTGGTAAATCCTCTTGCCACTCCACATCTCTGGTCTACACCCCAGGTCTTGTATGCATAAATAAATAAATCTTTAAAAAAAATTTACAGAATGGGGCCTCCCTGGTGGCACAATGGGTGAAGTGTCAGTACTACAAAGCTATCCAGAGCCACTGCAGCATGAGTTCGATACCAGGCCAGGGAGCTTCCCACGTGGCGCAGCAGACCTCTCCTGCCTTGCCTGCCGCTTCCCTCAGCAGTGTACTTTCGTCAATCTGCCTGTTCTGCTCCCCACTCTGTATCTGGTGAATCCTCTCACCACTCCACACCTCTGGCCTACACCCCAGTTATTGTATGCATAAATAAATCTTTTTTAAAAAAGTATAAATGGAAAGTAAATTGTTAGTTCTCTAATTCAAATAATTCAGATGACTCGTAACTGAAAAACCTTTTAGAATATAAAATGTGTAAGCATTTAGCATTTTAACATTGGGTTTTTTAAAAAAACATTTGTTGCTAATAGTAACAATGTTTTGATTCACTTAAATATTAATGACAGAGAAGGAGAAATATAAACTTTACTAATGGCTTAAAGCTGTTTGCCTTCTGAAAACATACCTGTTTTGTGTTTTGATGACAAGGTGAACAGTCAGTCCATCATGAATTCCATGCTGACTCAAAGTATCTTGATCTTTTAAAATTTTTCCAGCAAATATCAACACAAGTTGGTCAGTATGTGACTTGAAACGTTTAGAGATTTCTTCCTTGAACTAAATAAGATGAAATAAATATTACACGTATTTGCATAGATAGTATCATCTAATCTGGTTTCTAAAAGTACCTCAGAGAGGTCCCTGCTACAGGTATTCCAACAATTCAAAACACTGTAAAAATACACCTTTTCTGTCATTTTCTTGAACTTAGAGGGAAATGAGTGCTACTCCTTCAATCATTTCTAATGCAAAGGTTTTTTCACAAGCGTACAAATCTTATACTCCATTTTTGCTAAGGCCTAATGATTACTTCACAGTATTCTTACCTTTTCTTTAATCAATGTGTATAGTTCAATGTAGTTCAAATCATACATAGCTCTTACCAAAAAAACCTACTCCTCAGAATTCCATCTCCAGTCCTGCTCCTTTCTAGTTGTATACACAGTTCACCTCATATTCTTAACTACTATTCTGACTTCCATCTCCCTGTCTTTCATTCAACATTAACAAGCAGTTTATGCAGATGCAAAGAAACAAAGCAAATTTTTTTTTCTCTGAAGGAGAGTAGTTCAATGAAAGTTAAGAAAACCACAAAGTACTGAGGAAGCATAGAGAGTAATCAGAGAAGGCTTTCCAGCAAAAACTAAAGAAAGGTTAAGAAATATCCAGGGAAAGATGAAGAAAGGGTTACTAGGGACAAGAATAAAATGTAGAATTGGGCAGGAGAAACAACAGCAGACTAGAAAGCTTATTCTATGCTAGAGTGGTATTTCTCAAACTTATTATCAGAATCCACTGTCCAAATAAAGAAACCTCAGGATTTAGCCAAGAAATCTATGTCAACAGACCACCTCAGGGAACCAGCGGCTTGACATTTTTATTAGAGTCATCTTAGTGAGTGTGAAGTCATTTTGATTTGCATTCCCCTGATAGCAAATGTTGCTGAACATCTTTTCATGTGCTTATGTATCTTCTTTGGGAAACTGTTTATGCAGATACTTTCCCATTTTCAGTTGTTTTTTATATTGTTATTATTGAACTGTAAAGATCTGTTACATATTCTAGAATACAAGTCTCTTTTCAGACTTACGGTTTGCAAAAAGTAATCTTTTAAGAACTCAAATGATAGAACAAATTGAGACCTCAATTTATTTTTGGTTTCTAATGGAGTAAAATTCAGAAGCTGGACACAAGATGAACACATAATCCTGAATGAATTTAGCAGGCCCAAGAGAACTGAATCCTAAACTGGCAGTGCAGCAAACTAAATGCTAATTCAAACCCAGAAGACTAATTCAATACTCAGTTGAGGAGGATAGGAGAAAAGGGAGGAGAAGTGCCTCACAAGGTAACATAAGGAGGGTTATTTTAAAGTCTAAGAAGCAGACACATTCTCACTGCGAACTAAGCAGGCAATTGTCCCTCCCCAAGCCCAAGAAAATACTGGAGGATTTTTTTCATTTTCCTCTTTGGAAAGGGAACAGAGGGCCTCTGGACTAAAGAACATGCCAAGAACAATGAGACCAGGAGTATAATACTAAAAACATAATATTAAACAAACACAGACATTCTAAATGATGAGCTTGCCCCACCCAGTCAGGAAGATTTATAATATATACTATCACCAAAAAGAATCCAACCAGTCTAGCAGAAAAGAACTTAAAGAAATGGAAATTAAGTTTTATCCAATTAGTCATCCTAGAGCAGCAGTTCCCAAATGGGGGCTAGAAGCTCTAGCTCTGCTGTGGAGCATATGGCAATGTCTGAAGACATTTCTGGTTGTCACAACAGGGATAACTACCACTGGCAATTTTTAAGTAGAGATGAGAGATGCTGCTAAACATTCTACAATAAATAAATTGGACAGCCCCAACAACAAAGAATTATTCAACTTAAAATGCCAGTAAGGATGAAAGTGCAAATACTCAGACCCCTGGCCCAAATCAACTAAAGCAGAAACACCGCCGAGGATGGGTCCCGGCAACTTGTGGATTAACCAGGTCTCCTAAACGATTCTAAAACAAATTAAAGTTTAATAACTACTGTGTGGTCTAGAACTATCAACAAATTTTCCCTCAAAAGAAAAATTGAACTGATAAACGTATTAAGGTAGCATCAAAAAGAAACAGCAACTAAAATCAACAAAATTTTTAAAAAGTGTCCCTAGCAGATAAATTGCTAAAAGGTAAAAAGCAGGAACTGTAGATGAAAATGAAACCTGTTCTTTTCAAATATACACGAATCATTTACCAAGTTAGACTATAAATTGGGTAATAAAACAAACCTTGGAAATTGAAAGTTGAAGTCATATGTATTCCTTCACAATAATGGAAAAACACTATAAATCACTAACAGTAAAACACCTAGAAAATTCTTAAGCTAGATAAAATACTTGTGAAGAAGAAGAAATTAAGAAATCCATCCCCTTCAAAATCGAAACCAAAAAAATAAAATACCTGGGAATAAATCTAACAAAAGACATAAAGGACTTATACGAAGAAAACTACAAAACTCTGTTGAAAGAAATAGAAGAAGACACAAGAAGATGGAAAGGCATCCCTTGTTCATGGATTGGAAGGATTAACATTATCAAAATGGCAATCCTACCAAAAGCAATTTACAGATTTAATGCTATCCCAATAAAAATCTCAATGACATTCTTCAAAGAAATAGATCGACTACTGATGAAATTCAT